>CAJNDV010035441.1:103771-120987 GCA_905221635.1 Symbiodinium sp. CCMP2456
ACCGAGAACCGGGATCATATATGTGTCTACCCACTCGCAGTGGATCCCTTTTGCTTGCAATCTTGGCTAATGTTTCAGGCTACTCCGACTACGATGACTCCTGGAGCAGTGGGATAGGTTTCGGAGGGATGCAGCCACTTTGGCAGCACTGGTCGGATCACGTGATCACGCCAAGTCCTGCGTTTGGCGAGCAGCCTTGATGCCAGGAAATACCTCATAATCGGTGGTTTGGTCATCTTATGCTGGAAGGGCATTATCCCCGTGCACCGCATGGAAGCTCGGTCTGCTGATACATGCCGCTGCGATGCTCTCAGAGCCCTCAGCTGTTCCGTGGCTGTGCTGTGACTCCCTGCATGCCGCGACCGTTTACAAGGTGAATGCATGCTTCGCTCTCGCATCGTTTTCATGTCCACTTCCTCAGGATTGGTTCCAGCTTTACATGCTCTGGAATTTCCTGCAGTCCACAGGCATACTAGGCCTTCTGTTGTCAATCGTGCTTGAACAACTTTGATCGCGATTCGTGTCATGACAGTGGCAGCATTGTTCAATATTGTTCAGATGGACCCTTTGTGAGGTGGGCACGGGGGTCATTATGGCGGAGGGTTTGGACGTAGGCGGCGGTCTTTCTTCTGAGCTGCTTTGCCAACGTTCGGCATGTTGAACCAGACCAGCGACTTCCCTCACGAAGATGTGGCTTTGACAAACTCTCTCGAGCCGATCAGCGTCATGGCCTGTCTAAGCAGCTATGGAGCAGCTACACTGCCGCAGTGTCGCAATGGGGCCGAAGACGGAGCCGGATGAGGTGTACAGTGTACTGCCTCTCTCTACAGGACTCGCTCAGCACCTGAGCAGAAACGACGTGAAAGCTTGCCACTGCCGTAAGGGAGCATGGTTTCAGTATGTTGCGGCATGTGCAGCCATCTTGAGCCAATGATCGAGGGAGGCAGACCAAGCTGTTTTGAAAGAGAGACTATCATCATAACACCTAGCGGACCTAGCGCGTTGAAGCCCTTCTACGACGATGTCGGAAGCAAAGTCACATGTCACGATGGAGATGCCGCGGCACAAGCCATGTTGATCTTGTCACAGCTGGTGGTGGTGCATGCCGCGTTGCAGAGCGGCGAGGAGTTCTGGAGCTGTGCCGGAGATGGGGCCTTCTGGCACAGCTTTCGAGAGACCGAAGCTTGGCAACACAGTCTTGTGCTCATAATTGAACTAGCATGCCTGGCAGGCTGGAGTTGACTGATTACCAACGGTGCTGTAGTTAGCTTCGTCTTGCTTCATCGGCTTGTTGCTGCAGATGGTGCCAAACTGCCGCAACATTAGATCTCATATGAGTTGGTCTTGGATAATCATGAGAGACTCTGCTGACCTTCTTGCACCAGCCGCATTGGCCTCCGATCCTGATTGCTGCACAAGCGCCAAACAGAGACCCAAGCAGCAGCAGGCACGGTACCTCATGTACGATGAGCTTAGTCTGAGCCTGAGACGAGATGTTGCGGTGTGAATTTTCAGAGGTTCTGGAGGTTTGACAGGTGTGTAGTGGAGTCGAGGTCCCTTGCGAACATCGCTCGGAAAACTGGCTGGCTTGCTTCCGGCATCATGGCAGAGAAATGGGCTGATCGGCTCTGAACAAACGCAGCTTAAATTGCTTGTCACCATCAGAATAAGCAGTCAGACGGCTGCATGCAGGTATGGCAGCTACAGGAAAGTGCCTTGGCAGACCCCAAACGGGTAAAAGAAGGCTATGCTTGCCCAACAGGTGCGCCGCGAGAGGATAGGGTTATTTCGAGGGAAGTATAGCCATGCCAGCACTTTGCCATGGTGGTGGCAGGCGAAGCGTTTCTGATGCTGCTCGACATCCTGCTTGCTGCAGCCTCAATATTCTTCGAGTGCATTGGTCTCTTCAAGCCTTGAACATGCATAACCACGGTGTGGCCAACCGAATCGACCCGCGCTTCAGTGCATGGCATTCTGCTCGTATTTGTCTGTGTCTACGATTCACTAAACCACACAACAGCATTTTGAGTTTGCTTATTTTCAGGTTCAGGCTTGAACGGTGTTTGCACCCTTTTTCAGTGTTTTTTATTTTGCTTCGAGTTGAGGGTGTTCAATTTCTTGCTCTTTGTTAGCATTGCTTGGTTTGGTTTGCTTGCTTCTACCGAGGAAAACTCACGTTCTTGTGAGTTTTAGTTTGCTTCGAGAGGCCAGCAGCAGAAACGCCAGGAAGTTGTTTTTCGCTGACCAGCTCATCGTTCCATCTCCGCCCTTTATGTATTTTTTGTAGCAAAAGCGGTGCTTTTCAACTTTTCGGTTTTTTTGAGGTGCTTTCGAGATCTGCACGTGAAAAAGATCAGGTCCGAGTGCACGAGGTATGGATGGTTTGGGGAAAGGATGAGGTCTTAGTGGACGGTCGTGTGGCAGGGGCATGAATTCGCTGATCATCAGATCCGGTGTAAGTGAAGTTTGTCAGGGCAAGGCGGATAGCCCTTCTCATGAAGATGCTTGTTCTGTCATTGTGATGAATTGCCATGAGAGTGCGGTAGCATCTTGCGCAGAGGTGAACAACGCGCTCGTCCGTGAGAACATGCAAGTTGGGAACAACATCATTGAGAAACTGGGCTTTGAGTGAGTCTGCTCCAGCTGACTGTGGAGCGGGGTCAGTCCTTATTGGATGTTTTCCGCTTGTAATCTTGCATCCAAGTACGCAGCCCCTGTTCAAAACCTTGGCGATGCTGCAGGCAGGGTCGCACATTCCAATGTTTGGAAAACACTCAGCAACGATGCAATGAACCTCCGTCTCAGTGCTGGTATTGCTGAGCGGAGTGAGCTAGTTTCGGTGGATGCAGTGGCCAGGAGCGCGTGCCTTCCTTGGAGGCTGGCCCAGCAGCCGCATCCTTGCTTGGCCGTGGTCCACGTTCACTTTCCCTTGCACGTTCGCCCGTAGAAGACGGGCCCCTGTTCTAATGAACTCTTCGACAGGCCGTGCTTAGTTCGGGATGGCCACTGTTCGGCTTGTTGCTCGTCCGCAAAGTTACAAAAGCAACATAGAACCTGAAGCTGAAGCAAGCGGCAGCAAGCGTGTGCTCAGGCTGGCCATTTTGCAAGAGGGTCTTTTCGGACTGGGTCGCCTGGCGGCTCAAACGTTGCTGGTTTGCAGGAGTATCGCAGAGAGTTCAGTCGGCAGCGCTGTGATACGTTGGTGGTCAAAGCGAAGGCACTGCGGGAAGCCTGGGGATTGTCAAACCCAAGGCAGAGCTTGATTCGGCATTGGGGCACCATGGCCGAGGTGTGCAAGGACCGCTTCTTACTAAGAAAGCCTCATGGCGCACCTGAGGTTTGCACTCTCATCTGGCTTCTCTTGTACCGGCACCCTGTAACAAACAGCTTGCCTGGTGCTGGTGCGCTGGAGGAGGCGTGGCCCTTGCATACGGCGCTACAGACTTGGCTGGATGCTGTGCCTGCGCCAGAAGTGGCCATGCGTCTCAGCTGGAATGGTAGTGTTCTTATCTCGAGAACAGCCATGTGAGTCGAGACGGTTTAGTGGAGTGTCCCTGCCTCGATTCCCGTTTCTTCACAACAAGGCCTCCTCTTTTACCTGGCACACGACTTCAAGCGCTGAGACTCCAGCAGCAGCTTGCTGCATCGCCTGGCCTTTGCTCTCAAGATCCAGGTCCCTTACCTTTTTTGGGAGCTCGCTTTGCCCTCCCTCCTCAAACACTATAGTCACTACAGGCACCAGTGCAGCCGTCCAACTTCTTGCAAGTGGACTCTTCAATGAAAAAGAGAGCCCGCAGTGGAACAGCACAGGCCAGGGTCGGAGTTGTTCCAAGATGCACCACACTGCTCGTCGTGTCCTTGCAGGCTGGAGGAATGAGTACGGAAAGTTGCGAAGACTGCTTCTTGGTTTGACTTGGTAATTGCGGTCAGTGCGCGTGCCATCATGAGCTTAGTCTGAGCTAGGATGGAGAAGGCATTCAAGACCGTGTCTTGGGGGAGACTTGTCTTTACAGGCTGGGCATTGCCAGCACACTGCAGTGTCCATTCTATAGCAGTCGTAGCATTTAGGAATTTGGCAGTCGTATGACCATATGAGTTCTTCAGATTTTCCAAAGTTTCCGAACGTAGGTTGGCCTCTGCTGGCGCTTCTTCATCGACTTCAGGAGGCCTTCGTCCGTGAGGCAGAGGGGTTGTAAACCCCATCCCACATCCACAGCCCACTGCACTGCCTGTGAAACTGTCGCAACCTCTTGATCTAACTCGCATGCACGTGCGCCGATTGTTGGAACATCGGCGTGCAGCGCACATACCTGGGCCAAAGGTTTTCCGCAGCAGGGGCTCGCAAACAACTCTTGGTTCTGTTTCCGTGTGTGTAAAGACTGCCGCTCACGAGTCACGGCATGATGCAACCCTTAAGCCACACCCCCGACGTGAGACTCACGCTCAAAAACCAGATCCCCAGTGCGATTCCAAGCAAGACGTGCCCCAGAGACAAGCCCAAGAAAGCCACACGTATTAAGCTCTCCGGCCACAAGCTTGCAGGCGCTTTGCAGCCGCGTCGACAGGCAGACCACAATGAAGTCTAGAAGGTGCATTACAGGCTTGCCAAGCTGTTGCAGGTATGCCTACGCAATTCCGAGCCGAACAGATCCACAGTCGGTGTGGGTGTGTGTACGCCGTGCAAGCGACGTCGCAACCTGCCTGCACGAAGAGGATCGGGCACTGCTTCATTTGCCTAAATACGTAGCAGCCCACGTTGAGGTCTATGAGAGATGGCGAATGCAAGGCTTCTTCCCAGATTGCTTCATGATAGTTCAAACGGTCCGGGATCTTCTGCAGCTTGGAAGGCAACAGATCCAGTGGAAGCGAGCTAGTAGACTCTGCGTTCTCTGTAAGTTCTTACGTTCTGTCGCAACAAAACCGAACGATAGCCAGCTGTTGGTTGGTTTCCCTCATGTGCTCGTTGATGATGGGCTGTTTTTGAGGTCAGTGTTAGAATGCAGAGGATGTTTGGCCATGTTTCCGCTGTGCTATCGGCCATGTTTGGTCTCTGTCGCAGTCCTCGCACTGAACCCGGTGCGCCTGGGCTGTAGGTTTTGTGGCAAATTCGTGCTGGCTACTGTAGATCCTGGCTGAAGCTCTGCCCCTAGCTTGCGTTCGTGGTGGTTCGTTTGTTTCTGACCCTGGCAACTGCAGCTATGCCGAGCGATCTTTTACTCTTACGTCCGAACAAGATGGAACAACATTGCAACAAAGTCATTATTCTAACTTGATAAGACTTGAGGCCAGCGGGCTGCCCAGTGCTGGACATAGGCAGGGGATTCGTTCAGAGGCTGCTTGCTTGAAAGCATCCGCTGCGAGGTGCAAACCTTGGTGGCTGCGCGCTGATGCTCGCCAAGGACTGCACACATGCATCCCATGCTTCAAGATTTTTATGCTTTGGTATCTAGGCCGGGCTGTCGCCTCACGACTAGGCTCGCGAGGCCACTACAATTTAGGGATGAAGTCGCTGTGCGGAAAGTGACATTGGGGTACAGGACGGGCACCCCGTCCTGGCGGTGGAGCCGGTTCCTGTCCTGGCTGGCTTGCTGCGGGCATCTGTTGAAAGAAATGGTTGCGTGAATGCACTAGAGCATGACAACATCTCACGAGTTTAGTCGACCTTCATGTGCCAACTCAAGCAATTCAAAGAGTGGAGCTGGTTTGCTGGTGCTCTGTGCTCAGGTTTGCAGAATGTGGAAGTTGTAGACACAGCCGTGGGGCGAAGCTCGGGCAGCGGCTCCCTTCAGTGTACTCATGGGCACAGCGCCACTTGTCGTGTCCTCCCGCTGCTTTGATTGCAATGTACGCTGGAGCGCTAGAGATACCGTGTGAACATGGCAACCAGCATTAGAAGGCTGGTCGGTGCTGCGACGAGTGCTGCTGCGGCCAATGTGACAACTGAGCCTCGCCTGGAAGTAGCTCGCTGCATCGCTGCTTCCCTGGAGCTCTGGTCTGTCCGGCTCAGGAATCACTGGATTCTATTCTCCATGCACGGGGATGGTCACAGCCCTGTGCCCTAAAAATCGACGTCGAAGGCTCCGAGTTGGAAGTCGTGCAAGGCCGCCGCATCGCAACCTGTACGGACATGGCCGCCAAGATCCTACCATGTCTGTGGAGTGGCAGGTGCAGCCGGCACTTTGTCTCGCTGGCCGCATATCTTCCTAGAGTTGCACCCCTATGAGCTGCGAGACCGTGGGAGCTCCAGCAGCAATGCTGCAAACTAGTTCAGGGATTGCAAAACCATGTGTGGATGAGAGCCGAATGAGAACGTCCGTACGCTTCGGAAGTGCTGGACGTCCGGCTGGCTGAGACTAAGGCGCGGACACATTTGATTTGCTCCTCCGCATGGGCTACAACACGTTCGAAAGCAGAGACCTGAGGAACCTTCAGTGGTTTTTCAAGGCTCAAGTGGATTTTCAGATCAGATGCCAAGAGAGGGTTTTGCAAAGGGTCGGACTTAAGGATAACATGCCGCGATGGTGGCTCTTCATGACGGATGCCTAGGCTTTTTTGCTTCGCGTCTGAGGTCCTCCCTGCGGTACCAAAGTCAGTCCCGCAGAGAGGCCTTGGGCTGGGCATCTTGAATGCAAATGGCTCCGCCTTTGTTGCCGTTGTAACATCAAGCTTGTCAGAGTTTCTCTGGAGAGAGAGAGGGGGGAGAGACCGAACTCCCACGCACTCTCCACTCCCACTCCACTCGCGTTCACTCTCCCCTCACACTCACGTTCCACTCCTGCTCACTCCACACTCTCCACTCCCCGACTCACTGCTCAGAACTCCTTGCTGCCTCCCGCTTTTCAATCAGCACCCTCACTCTCAGCACTGCCTCCCTCTCGCTCTACCACCGCTCACTCATCATCAGTACTCACTCCCACTCAGGAATGGTACCTACTCCAGTGCGCGCTGGGTTGAGGGCCGACCGGTGCCCAATGTGCGCTTGCCGCGAGTCGCGGATCACTGCGCCTGTGACTTCTGCCGGCAGTTACACAGTTGTAAAGGGCATGCCGCTCGGGGATATGCAAGCCTCGCAGTATCGGCAGTATCGGTATAGTATCGGTTTTCCTCAGTCTGAGGAAGTGGACACTGCTAATTGTTTCCTGGCCTCGTGATGCCGCCAGTTGACAGGTCGACAGGTCTGCTCGCATCGGTCCGCTTCATGTCTGGTAGTTTGACTCAAACATCGAAGTCCGAAAGACAGCCCTTGAAAGCATGTGAAAGCACTATCTCGTCTTCGATGCCTCGGCAGTCTTTTAAAGTGTCCGGCCTCTCAGTACTTCCTTCGAGTCTCAAAAAGTCGACTGCAACCGTGGTTGAGAGGATAAGAGCCGGACAGCGTTGGAGTATGTTGGAGTGTGTTCTGGCAAAGCCGTTTTGCACGACGTCATGTCGCTCTTGAGCAACGAGCAACAGGAACGCGAATGCAATCTTCGACTGCTTGCACCAAGCGGTGTGCGCCTTAATATGGACGAGCAGTTCTCCGGAAAGACTATCCATTTCGGAGTCGTTCCGACTTTAGGTCAATTCAGTGGCGATTGCCGCTGTTGGGACTTTGATGCAGTTGCAGGAGATTGCTGCTCGTCTTATGCGCCGCCACCGTCGTTTCAGCACGGCACACATGCACCGCCTCGATAGCCATCGCGAACATTGCTAAGGCAATCTTTACATGAGCCGCTCGCCTGGGAACTTGCTGCAGCACGGGGGCATCTGATGCTGTAGTTTTGTCTGCGGCATTCTGAGTCTATTTTGTCTGCGAGCTGCAGTCAAGCAGGTTTGGGCCGCCTCCTTCGTAAGTTTATGTCGCACATGAACATCGTTATGGTGTGTTTAGCATGCGTGACACGCTGCGACATACTAGCAACGTTCCTCTTGAGCAGAAGGTGGAAACTTCTCAGGAACCTGGTTCTTGACACAGACGCTTTTTTGTGACCGCACCCTCCGGCTGGTCGGCAGGGGCAGCCTTTCAGAGTGGCGAAGCTCTGTTCTAAATTTCTTGAAGGCGGCATGAAGGGCGTCCAATATCATCCGGTTGTACGCCCTGAAAATGCTCGAGAACAACCCGCACAGCTAGCATCCGCGGGAAATGGTCTCAGGCTGCACTGAAGCTGTGGCCAGCGGAAAACTGCCCAGGAGCGTCGATGTTATAGACAGCCCATCGCAGGGGGGCTGCGCCCTCCCCAACATCCCTGTTGACGTATAACTGGGGCACTGCAGTCCTCCTAGAGTAGGTACGAACCGCCAGAGGTTCCGTCGTCGATGCTACCCCCGCTAAGATGGAGACCGCAGGGCTCGCCTGAGTCTCTTTCAGCGCCAGTCCGAGAGACAGATCCAGAACCGAGCATGCATGATCATGCATGCTATAGCCACAACATCTTTCAGGGAGTGCCAAACTAACATCTCTTCTGGACTTTTTGGGCAGCAGCAGTCCGAGCGGGACGGGGTAGAGGAGCGCTTGGGCTCCTGCAGGCCAATTACGGATGCAGGGGGCGGGGGGAAAACTGGGGTAAAAGAGCCAGCTGCAAGGATTGACGTCAACATTCACAGGCGTGTTGCGTTTGGCAAGTTTGCACCCCGACCGAAGCAGTGGAAACACACTGAGCATGAACACCTTCAATTTGCGGCAGTGTGTGGCCTGTTGCTGTAATCACTCCGGATTGTGCGATTCGATTCCCTGTCCGAGGCTGCGGCAGAGGTTTCAGCTCCCTCGCGGCAGCAGAGAACTGGTGGGCCGGTGAGCTGAGTGGAAACTGGCATCTGTGGCGGGAAAGGAAAAGAGTTGCGCTTCACTGTGAATGGCCCCACTCGAAGGTGCTGCACAGTGGGCAAATGGTGATTCGAACAGTGCTCGGCAAGTGTGCTTGAAGTTCGCTTCACAAGTATGAACTCCAAACGGCAGATTCACGAAAAGTGCATGCTGTTGCTTTATCTTGCGTTATCATTTATCAATGCTCAAGGGATGAGCCTAGTAGCCTGCGCAGCTGCGTCGAAGATGCTCCAGCCTGAGGAGTGCCTGAGGCTTGTCTTGGCGAGTCAGCCTTGTAATCCTAGGTCAGTTTTGATGACTAGTCGCCGCCAACCCTAGCCGCAGGCTGTCCTGTTCTGGCCTTAGTCTGCTTTCTGCGAGAGTTTGCTTTGGCATGATTTGGAGGCGAAAGATATACTGTAGCCTAGTGCAGCTCTAACATCTGGGTGCTTTTGGTTCGGTGCACGTAGGCCTGAGTGTACGGAGTTAGGCTGCGAAGTGTGAATGGCTAGAACACTTCAGGCAGCAAAGGTTCCCTTGCTGGCGCCTAAGTGCCGAGAGGAGTCTTGAAGACACATTGCCGCTTCATGCTATTACACTCAGGAGCCAATTCCAAGGAATGTCTCCGTTGGCAAGTGCTGGCCTTGTTACAGAAGCTTTTCATGATCGACCGAAGCCAGTGAAACACGAGGTGCCTTAACTCGTGCACGTTTGACTCTGCCACGGGTTGGCCGAATCCGAAGCAGGCTCTAATCAGCTGTGACTTGTGGCTGAGCTGATCTCATTAGTTGCTCCTGCTCAGATGTCCACGTGCTTCCACATTCAGCACTGCCACTCCGGAGTCGAGTAACTTAGCCGCGGCCTTGTGACCTTGCACTTGATGTGCTTTTGCTGAGAACCACTCTGGCGGAGAGAGGATGCAGACACTTGACTAGCGGCCTACACTATCGAAGAGCTAGCCAGACTAGGGGCGGCAGAAACAAATGGGCGCGCAAGCACGCATAAGCAAGAGTCGAATACGCGTAAACCTTCCCCACCTGTCGCTGTAAAAGCGATGCACGCAAGGGGTGTGTGCAAGTGTATCTTGAGATTTTAATAAGTCGACAGGGATGACGACGACGACGGCTACTACTGCTGCTGCCGCTGCTGCTGCTCCTGCTCCTAGATCCGAAACACCACGAGTCAGGGTTTGTTAGCGTCAAAGGATTGAAAAGAGGTTTTGACCACAGCTAACTTGGCCTTTCCAGGCACTTCATCCTGTTCTGGAAAGGCACCGATGGGCTGATGGGCAGTTCTGGGGCTCTGACAGAAAGTTCTTAGACCTGGTCATGTTGGGCTTTCCAGGCCCTCGAAGCCCTCGGCCGTCAGACTCTACTGGAAGCTGGCCAAGGAGGGGGCCCAAGAGCTGTGCATGTGATTGGTATACTTGCTTCTTGGGCATCGTCTGCTGATCGTGCACAGGGCAAGCTTACATTGTGGGTGTCTCTGTCGGCCTGCACCCCAGGTGTCACAAGCCACACACAAGACGCCAGATAGAGGGCATGAAAGCCAAACATGCATGGTAATGCACGGTGCGCGCTGCACAAACAGAGCAAGACAATTTGGGCTTTTCAGCCATGGTGATGCTTTTTGTTGTGGTCCGACACTAGTGCATGTGTCGATGCCCCTTATTTCAGTGCCTTGTCATCACAGGGCAGGCGCCGAAGCTGACGGCTTGCGAGTGCCACGCTGGATTCCACATCAAAACCTCGAGTCTTTGCTCATCTGACAGCACATGATTAAACCCTGTAGGAATGACACATGGCCAGAGCGCCTTAGCTCTCCAAATAATGCGGTTTGTTGTATGCTATTGTAGGATTGCTGAAACTCTCATTTCCCGGGCGTCTCATTCAGAGACATGCCTCACGACAGACGACAGCCGCGACACTCTTGCTCCGTTGTGATAGCTGAAACTGTAGTCGGACTCGCTGAGGAAGCACCCAGTCAAGGCGGTCAAGGTCAATGTAGTGGATGTAGACTAGGATCTCGACCGTGTCTAGTGCGGTGAGCTATCACGCATCTCCGAGCCTGAGGCCATGCCAGGATATTTCTTGGCCCTTCCAGGCACAATCGAGCCATCAATTGCAGCTGCCCTGCTGGGACCACAGCCTGCGATTATTCCAATATGCAGTGACCCAGCAAGCGGAGCGGTTTGGACTCAGACGTGAAGTCGGTGGGGTGTTGTAGTGTGATGCAGTTGGTGTTGTTTGTATGCGCTCAGGTTCGTGGGAACTTTCTTGACATCTTCCTCGGCCCAAACCATGAATCAAATGATCGAGGCAACGGCGGGAAGTAATTCGATCAGAAAAGCTCTTTCGAAGCCTGTGGGATCTACTTGTTCATGTCAGACGAGTGCCTTGCTTTCTGAGGCGTCATGTGCTGTACAGGCTCCTCCATGGTCACCGCAAATCCCAAGCCACACGAGCTCACATTGCCAGAAGGAATACGAACCTGCGCGAGTTTAAACTTGCAGACCGTTTGTGTAGTGTCATCCGGACTGTGTAAAAATCGAGAGACGAAGAAAAGAGAAGATCCTGGTTTTCAGCTGCGCCTGCAGTGCACCGGTGAGTGAGACTGCTGCAAACGTACAGGATTTTCGCGATACAGCCTGCGCACCGACCCATACTGGAGTACTAGTACCTGAGTGGGCGTCCATCATCGTCCAGGTGCATCGTGACGCACGCATGAAGCGGACTGCAATGAGACCACTCCCGCCGACAGCTTACTGTGCATCCTTCTTGTGTTTTTGCAGTGTGTTGTCATTGTAACTGGTGATGCCGTCAGCCAGGTCAGGGCAGCTGAGCTCCCATGAAGCAGCGCGAACTTGTCTCAGCAGCTACATTGGTTCGGTGAATATTTTGCGTAAAGACCGCATAGAGGTAGCACGAGCCGGTATGAGGCATCTGTTTAAATCCGCATGTTTAAAATCTCCCCTGAATTTGATGTTTTGCGACCGTCTTGGACACATCGTGGGTTTCCGTGACAGACCCACCCGCCACCCGCCACCGCCACGACCAGCGCCTCCCGCCACCTGCCACAGTTGCAGGCCTCCAGTGGCAGAAGGTCAGCGGCGGGAGAAAGCCCTGTGGCGGGAAGTCTTATGGGCCTTGGGCGAGAATCACTGTGCGGGAGGCTGGGAGGTGTGGCGAGGAAAAGCTATGGCGGGAGAGCTGTGGTGGGCAGCCCGCTGTGAGGAAGCCTTCCTGAGACGGGAGGGCCTGCGGAGCTTGTGGCGAAAAGGGAGCGGGACGCGACGGTTACTGTGGCACGCAGCTTCTGTTCAACCGTGGGCTCCTCACCCCACTGACCACCACACATTTCGGATTTCGGGCTAAGTCTGTGGAGCTGAGGCTTTGCAGCAGCTGCGGGAGCTTTAGGCCTCGTCACCCTAGGTGTCAGCAGCTGAGTCGGAAAGCACATGTGATCGGCTTTCCTATCAGTTTGGCGTGCATGCTAAGATCGGCACGACGAGCTGCACCGCTGCAGTGGCTGCAACTACGATGGCACAAGTCTTAGCTGAAGCAAACAAGTCAAAGCAGGCATCTGCAATCAGTTCGATGGATAGTTGAATTCGAAAGAACTGCACAAGCTCCTGAGGCTACATACGCTGCCCTGTACACCCCGCTGAAGGTGACGAGGGACAATTGATACCAGAACTGGTTACTGGATGTGTGGTGCAGTCCTGTCGGACAGCAGCTCCCCATCCGCCTATTCTCCTATGTGCCCACCGCATTGTCCCAGCTGGAGGTACGCAGCCCGTATAACACTCACGTCGGTGCCATAAGCGGGCCGGCTCCTTGCGGTGTGCACAGTCGTCAGGCCGTGAAACGCAGCATTGCCCATCGCGTTTGGTAGGTCTTTGCCGACCCTGATGGGTTTCACAGCAGCCTTGGGCACCGGCTTATGTGCAGGAGCCTTGGACGTCGAAGGGTAGCAGAAGCATAACACGAAATCCTGTGTTTCCCCCATGTGCCGAGGTTTCACCTTGGTTACCACATGCAGCCTGGCTTTTCGGGACAGGGTGGATGTGCGCTGATGGCAGGCTTGAGCACATTTTCCCGACTGCAGGATGCAAACCTTGTGGCAAATGCCGCATTTCTACTCGCTAGCATGGCCACGTCGCTCAGACTTGCTTGCCAGTGGCTGCTGAATTTGCTTGAAATGCTGCAATCCGGCTTCAAAACAGTGGACAAATTGAGCAAACTCAGGCTGCACAGGAGCGACTACATTCAAGGGGGTTACAAGATGCTGCTCGTCTTTTTAGTCAGGCTCACCACGCTGGCAGAACATGGATTTTTTTCTGAACAGCGAGGCTCTGTGGCAAGTTGTGCATGGCGCTATCGACACGACATCCGAGGTTTCCGCTGTCTGATGAATCAGGCAAACAAGCCTATCGTCGTGGTCACTTGACTTGCTGCAAGCTTGAAGCTGTCAACCAGGCATGGAAACGGCTGCAATGTCCAAGCCGTACTTGGCAGCGCTGTGCGTTCTGCAGCTCGCTTACTGGACTGGTGTTTGCGCAATGTCTGATTCGCAGAATGGTAGCAGCTAGCGGCTACAATCTTCTCCTGGTCTCGCCTTGCAGGCCGTGGGCCATGTCGGCCAGCGGCGCTGCTTCCTGGATGCTGCCGGCACAGTTCCCAGTCATTCACAGTCGCACGGCGCGAGACAACGAAGCTCGTCAACGAAGCTTTGCTTGCCTCGAGGTCGGAGCTGCATTGCCAAGTTTTTTCTGGTTCTGGCCACAGCAGTGATCCGTTGTGTCTCTCAGTGAGGCTTTTGCTGGTCTCAATGCGAAAGTTTCGGCCGTGATAGATAAGTGCTGAGTGCTGCATGTCCGAAACTCCGAAACCATATGCCTTCCAATCATTCTGCTCCAAAGAGGCAAGTTACTTAGCAGCTGTTGGGAGCGCACCGTCCATATCAAAGGTGGCACACACTCAAAGACTTCGAAAGAAGGCCCAGTGCTTCCACATGCAGCGATGGGCTCAGCGACTCCTATGCCTTCGTTTGTTGCTGTTGTAGCCTCCAGCGACGCTCCACATGCAGGACGCTTCTTTCTCGGTTCCCTGTGACAGCCTCGGCATCTGTCTGCTTCCATCGCAAAAGTGTAGTGTGTTGAATCGGCTACTCCCACGGGCCAAATCTGTATCTGGCACTTGCAGCCAAGTGAGTGGACACCTTCCTGGAAACCTGAGCCAGGTCCTATTTGATTTCGATGCTGGTGCTGTTCACGGCATTTTCACGGGCATCAGAAAGCAGCGACACCACAGACGATGTGCAGGCTCATGTTAGTAAGGACTTGAGGAAGCCGTAGAAATTGCTACGAAACGAAGTGTTAATGTTCACAGCAAGAGCTCTACCAATCACCACCTTCAAGATTTCCTGCGCAGGGGGCAGCCAACAAGGATCGAGGCGTTCTCGAGCCATCATGGAGAGCCCGGCTCCGAGCAAGAGCTTGGCCCAAGCACGAATCAGCAGTTCGTTGACTGAGGCATACATGCGTTCCTGCCTGCTGGGGGCGTGTCCGCATGAGCAGGCTTGTGTGCTGGGGGGGCATCCTTCAAGCCCACCAAGCATGCTTTGGGACAGGTGTGTCGCGACCTTCTCCACACATGCGCGCAGACTGGAGGTGCAATGATGCAGACCATAGCCATCCCATCGAGAAGGTTTCCACCACTACAACTCATGTTCTCAGGATGCCCCTTGGCGAAGCGGCACCCCGGTTCTGCAGCACAATGAGAAAATTACGAAGATTATTTTCCTACACAGGCTCCTGTTTACGTTCTTAAAGAAGACAGAAATGAATATGCTAATAACTAACGAAAGAAATTCATAGCTATCACGAATTTTTTTCACTGGTTGGAGACTTTATAACGCCGCCCCTATAGATTATGATCCAATTTATCTTCAAGGGCCGTGGCTTAGGGCATAGGGTTTTAGAAACCTTTATAAATTAAATTATATAGAAACCATATAAAAAGGAAATTCTGAAATTCTTCTCTCTGGGGAGGCTTGAATTATTTATAAATTCTTATTTATTTTTTTTAAATTAATTTGAATTTCGAATATATTATTAGATAATGATAATAAAATTATAGAAGATGAGATATTTTCTCATATAATATTCAAAATCGAAATAAAAATATTAAATTAATAATACTTAAAAACTAAGATTTTTCCGGTGCTATTATTTATATATATATATTAAAAAATAATATTAATATTTTAATTAAAGATTAATATTAATTTTATATCTTAAAAAATTATGAAATATATAATATTTAGATATAAATCTTTTTAGATATATTTAAAAATATATTTTTAGATTTCTCGCGATTATATAATACTATCGTATATTTAAATTTATATAATTTGAAATCTTATATTTTATTATTCGAATTGATTCATTTCTTTAAATTATTATATACAAAAAAAATTTTGAATAAAAAAATATTAGAAGTATATATTAAAAATTTAAAATCGCGAAAATATTTTTTTTCTAACGTATTTTTTTCCCGTAGGACTGGTCTTAGCGGCTACTTCTACTAACCTGCGGATGTTTAGTGGCGGGGAGCCTATAGATGGCTGACCGGGACGATCTTAGCGTCCCGCGCTTGCGCTAGCAAGTCGCCTAGCGGAGGCTTGTCCCCGTCGCACTGTTCTCTGCTCGTCATCGGCAGCTCTAAGAACGATTGCGCATACATAAGCTGCGCCGCCACGGCCAGCATACCTGTCCATCGGTGGATGCTGGCCCGGTGGACGGCCGGTTGTAGGCATGCGGGCGCAGTTCACGCTTTAGCCGAGGCAAAGCTGCACAGAAATGCGACGGTTTCCGCCTCCATTCGCCCGCCGTCCGAAGACGACCAGTCTGCAGCGCGGGCGGCCAAGAGCTCAGGATATGTCTCTCTCCGCTTCCGCCGCGCCACATCAGCCGCTGTCAGGCCAGGCACTCGGTCCGTCCCCGGCCGCGGAGCGCCGTTTCGCGACTTCGGGCTCGCAAGAGAGGTGTCGACGGCGACTTGCGCGCCCTGGAACGAGGGAAGGCCGTTCGCCAGCACTTTGATATGGCGGGCGTCCGCCAGCGGCATATCAATATTCATATCCCACAGCGTGACGTTGTTGGCGACCCTGGCCCCGGCCTCGCGGCAGACTCGCGCGGCCGCCCATTCGAGGGGGGCGCCACGGGGCCCCAGCACGCCGGCCGTGGGACAGGCCGAACGGCGGTCTCCTAGGGCGTCCAGATTACCTCCGCATCTTCAACGGCGCGGAGCGTAAGGCAGAGCCGCCCTGAGGCGGCGTAGCAGCAACACACGTATGCACTCACTGGGTAAGCGAAACTCGGGCGCAGTAGGGAGAGCGGGGATAGCCCGCGGCCCGCCCGGGCCGGCCTGGGACAGAAGCAGCGCACGAGATGCCGGGTCGAGGTCGGATAAAAGGCTCTCGTATGCTGTCTTGTCCTGGCCAGCCACGGCGACGTTTTGCCATCCCCGCAACGTATCACCCGCTGAACGTGGTTCGGGCCCCACTGGCGGCGGGTGGCCGCCTAACAGCGCGTCCCATGGGGGAATTTGGAAGTCCTGCGCTCGCAGCGACTCGGCAGCATGTACCAAGGCTGCCACACTTGGGGCAGACACCTCACCCCCTTCAGCGATTGCGATGGCTTGCTGCAAGGTGACCGCCACTGAGCGAGGGAGCCTGGAGCGCAGGACAGGGAGGGTGTCGGCCCAAGACGCCCAGTATGCCGCCAGGCGGCCATCTTCGGCTGAGAGGAGGTCGAGCCCGCCGAGCCATAAAGGAAGCTGCGCCCGGTGAATGGCCAAGGGGCCAAGGGCCACTGGTTTATTATTGCCAAGCAAACGGCTCAAGCATGCGAGTATTGCGGCATCGTGGGCGCGTGTGAACTCGCCGGAGGCACCTGGCGGCAGGACTCGCAACAGGTAGTTGCTGCGAGGCGCGGCGCACAAGAGGAGGAGCAGCCAGGCGGCCTGCAAGTCCGGGACTGCAGGGATGCTGGAAAGCAAGGACGCGTGGTCAGCCAGCTTTGATTGTAAGGCCGCCTGGATGAAGGCATCGCTGCCTATCGACGTGCCTAACACGACCAACCCCTGACTCTCAGCAGGTAGCGCCCAATCTCCAACCCACACCGGCGGGTCGGACGGAGCTGCCGCCACGCGGGCCCTGAGGCCGGGAGGCTCATTATTAGGTAATGATGATAAAATTATAGGAGATGAGATATTTTCGCGATTTTAATTTTTTAATATATATTTCTGATATTTCTTTATTCAAAAAAAATTTTTTGTATATGATAATTTGAAGAAATGAATCGATTCGAATAATAAAATATCATAAAATGAAGATTTCAAATTATATAAATTTAAATATACGATAGTAT
>CAJNDV010035443.1:7580-26051 GCA_905221635.1 Symbiodinium sp. CCMP2456
AGCTGCTTAGCTTGAGCTCGACGACCACGAAACTGCAGGAAGCCGAAAAGTTTTTGGGTTGGAAGTTGGAGGAGCTCAGCAATTCCTTCCTCAGTTCGCCTGCTCTGTCTGGATGGGCAGAACTCGAGGACTGTGCTGTTGATGCCATGCATGCTTATTGGAGCAATGGGGTCGTTGCACAGGAGCTAGGCCTCTGGTTTACTGCTCTACTCGACAACTGCGACCTCAACCTTGGACATGTCCGAACCTACGTGCAAACAGGTTGGACTCCATGCCCTGCATCTGGCACAAAACAGTCCGAGATCATGGCTGCCTTTTCCGAGAGCCTCTGGCGAAAAAACCAAGACTTCCGGGGTGATGCGCAAGCCTGCCTAAAGGTTTTACCCTTCTGTGTGCAGTTTGGAGAAGAAGTCCTCCGAGGCAACGTCTGTCCTTATATGCACGCTGTCTTGGATTCGCTCAAGGCTTTGAACCGTGTGTGCCTCTGCATCCTGCGCTCCGAAGCAGATGTGTCGCAGAGCACGAACTTACTCCCGCTGCAGACAGACCACATGCGGAAGTTCGATGTTGCGCATGGGCGACAACACCGTCCCAAACTTCACTTTGGCCTTCATATCCGCGAGCAATGCATTAGATGGCGGATCCTAGTAGACTGTTTCACTTGCGAAAGGAAGCACAGACGCTTCAAGCATGTGGCAAACAATGTGAAGGCATTGAACCAATTCGCCAGGTCCTGTCTGCTTGAGATAGCCACGGGCGAAGTGTGCAGTGATGTCGCCAGTTGCGATGCCAGACTAGAGGGTGCGACCCTGGAGTGTCCGGTCTTGGCTTCCGTTCTCAGCTGCTCCACTCCTCCAAGGCTGGCCAAGAAAGTCTGCTTTGATGGCCTTACGGCACGGTCAGGAGACTACTTCGTGCTGTCGCCTGAACTGGCAGTGCTTGCTTGGGGGGGCCTGGCTGTTTCTGCTCGATCGGAAACCCTGTAACCTGGGACCTTTTTACTGGTGGAACCCTTGGTAGCAGTGAGCATCAACCGGAATGTTCGATATGATGGATGCACTGAGTGGCACTCTTCCGATAAACCTCTGGCTTTGCTGGACGTCACAGCCCTGTCTCGAGTGCACCAAGTGTCTTTCGCTAGGGAAAGTAGGAATGCTGACGGTCAACTCGTTGTCTCACTCTTGCAATAGTCTTGTTGCATGTCTCACCCTTTCATTAATTATGTCCAGCTGCGGACAAAACGAGTCCTACAACATTTGACTGTTTTCATGACGAGTGTCGCATGGTTTCTAGGCCAAATCCAAGCAAAAATCTCAGAATGTCTCTAAGTGCAAAAAAACCATCGAAAAACTTAGCGAGAAGTTAGCCTACTTATAAGTAACTTACAAGTTGGCTAACTTAGTTGGTCTGTAAGTTCTCGGTAACTTCATGCTAACTGTATAAGTTCCCCGCGTCGCCTTAGTATGGCCACAGTTGTAGCGCAGAAAGCGTACAGGCGAGCCTGCTGGCGATTCCGGGACTTCAGACTCCTTGGAATTACTCTTCTCACACACATAATCATCTTAAGCCCCAAAGCCACCCGGGTCCCAAGTTCCAAGGCTCCGCATCGAATCTGGTCGTATGCTATACTGACTCTGGTTATTCTGGCAATGCGTCCCGTAGCTGCAGAGTAGAACCGGGGGTCGCGTCCTCGGGACCGATATCGATCGGGAAGCCAAGGTGTGAGATCGAAAAAATTGGTCTCCACAGTGCGTATCTATCGACCGAAACTTCGTCAACTTCGCAACAAAGGCCAGGCAGACACATGTGTCCCTGGCTTACCGGCCCATTGTGCCACATGTTCCCCACACAAGCTTCCATGTGCTGCACAGGCCCTTTCCCTGGTAAGGGTCTCACTCGAATCTGCACCGCAGCACTACCTTTCCTGCTCAATGCCAGCACATCGTGAAGGGCAAGGGAAACGGTAAGGAACGTCGATGGACATGGCGGGATCGAGACCATGGACCCATTTGCCGAGAGCCAGATCGTCGTTAAGGATCACTGCGTGAACAGAAAGTGCGCAGAATTTTCGGGCGTGATCGTCATTGGGACGATGATTCGCAGGTAGCCGACTGATGATACGCAAGCTCTTCGGATTGAACAACGGCGACAATCTTGTCGGAGCATTTTTTTCAATGATGGCCTGGCAATCACGGACGCAATCTTCAGTTACTGATCTAAGACGTAGGTTGTGCAAACTCAGAATGCAGGGGGACCGTCTCGCAAGCACATGGTTGACGGTCCAACGAAGAGGGCCATGCTTGTGACTGATATGGATCGAGGACGCTTGATCCACGTACCTGCAGAGCTGCGACTGAAGAGAAGTGATGTAACGAGCTAGCACAAACAGCATCCATCTAGGTAGGGATGACTGGCTTGCACGTGTGTGTGTGTGTGTGTGCATCCGTTTCTTTCTTCAGTGACCTTTCTTGCTCACAGACGGCACAAAAGCTCCGACGTGTGCCCTGTCACGAGTTTCTGATTTCTAATTGGGACGTAAGGCTTGGCAATCATCACACATATTGCCACGGAGCAGAGTAATTGCGCTTTATCGCGCCGAAACCTTCCAACTCGTGCGTAGAGCCGAAGGCCCCCACGGGGGGCGCTGCAGGACATCAACGCATGCATCAACGGGCTTGAACGTTGCTTCTTCAGATATTCTGCAATGGAAAGCATCAAGCTGATCACGTCAAAGAGTCCAAGAAAGAGGAAGCCACCATCGCAGGCCACGGCGATCGAGAAAGATGTCCAGGACATTGTCAGAGCCTTGCCTACGGAACGCTTCCTTGCCGTACCAACATCAATTACACTGCAACCCCATGCGGGAACAGGTGTGGAAGGCGCCGATGAAACAGAAGACACAAATTTCAATTTTTTCACCAGGTGTTGATGTACCTCGGCTAACACATGAAGATGTCACTATGGACGGTGGACAGCCAGAGGAGGAAATCACCAGCACAGTGCGAGATGATGACTTGGTAAACAAAGTGAAAGCCAAAGCATGGGACGCGTTGGGATCTCGTCAACGGTAGCATTGAACTCCACAGGAACACTTTGTGTACTGTGCGGAAGTTCACAGCATCCCTACAGCGGGTGCAGCGCTAACCCTCAGCTAAAACGGCAACTTTCCGAGACCTTCGAAGTCATGAGAAAATCTAATGAGTCATACCCGAATGTGCTACAGACGGTACGATCTCCTGACGATGGCCGACCAAGTGGCGAACAACGAACGACTGGATCCACGGACAACGCGGACGTGGAGAGCGTCGCACCATCTACAAAGCGGCCAAAAGCAAAAGCTAGACCCCGACAAGGCGCAAATGTTGCACCTGGAGGAATGTTTGTCGTCGAGTACGAACGAAGCCTCTACTTGTCGGACGCCGTGCGTCGCAGGAGAGGCCTGAATGACATCCGCGGCGAGCCGATTGCGAACGTTGGACTCAGCAGTCATGACTTGGTCGTCGAATAAGCGTTAAGACGCATACATCTTACAGAGACAGCGTCATCCCACAACTTGGAGATCGAAGACTGTGTCAATTTGTTGATGAGAGTCGAAGACATCTAGGTTACACCAACAGTGCATACACCTGCATTTCTGATGGAGCGTCATGCGGAATTATCCAGCAAATGTTCAAAAGAGGTTGTTCATTCTGCCATCCCGGATGTTGCACATTGTGGAAGGGGCCAACCTGGCCGCGTTCTTCACCTACGACCAGAAGTGCCAGAAGTACTATGCCAATCAAGCTGTGTTCTACATTCAGAAGGACCTGAGGCATCACATTGAGAAAACCGAAGGAAGCTACGCCATCGGAGGATCACGAATTCCTCCAATCGCTTGTGATGAAGCTGGCTGGGTGAGACTCGACACTATCTTGGAGATGGACGTCCTATGGTGTCATCC
Source organism: Symbiodinium sp. CCMP2456 (assembly GCA_905221635.1). Taxonomy (NCBI): domain Eukaryota; class Dinophyceae; order Suessiales; family Symbiodiniaceae; genus Symbiodinium; species Symbiodinium sp. CCMP2456. The sequence goes on from CAJNDV010035443.1 coordinate 11,521, forward strand.
ACACAAAAGCTTGGACACCAGGCCTCTATGACAGAACAGAACGCAAACGCCAACTCAACAACAGATTGCAGATGTTGTTCGACGGGAACCACCTGAACTATGTGAACTCTGGAAAGACTCCATTGCAATTCCTCGGATTTCGGTTGGCTGAACCATCGAACCGAGAAGGTGTCGAGCATGATGCTCAACCGTTCGACAACAGATTGATGAGTGTTACGACACGTGGAGATTGACCCCTCAAAGTTCACATTGTCGGTCAGCAACACGCTCGTCAACTTGATCAAGGGTCCGTACCACTCTACGGAGTATTACAATCTCAAATCCATCATGGAAGAGGGCATAAAAGCTGGTAGGGGTCTCGTTGGGAACCGCAGCATGTCCGGCCGTTTGCACAGTCACTGGGGTGTGTTTCCACCGTGGGATGCAAGACATCAAGTGACACGCTATCGGTCAAGCGTTGACAGGCATATACCTTGGTCACCATCTACGTTCCGCTCATCGACATTGTTCGTGAAGGAGGCAAAGTGACAGGAAGTGGTATCATCATTTGCAGCAAGCCAATTCCCTTTCGGCTCGTGAAAGAAGTCTGGCTTTGTATACCGAATGGAGGTCACCGAAGAGACTTCGAAATGGTGGAAAAGATCTTGGACTATGAGTTGGAGGATGAGGTTTGCGTGGACTACATCACGTCACCTGCAGCGCAATCCATGAAGACCTACCGATCTCTGACGGGGCTGTTATGTGATATGCAACATGGACCACATGATGCTACCAGAGAGGTATAAGTTGCGCGACTTGGAGAATACTGCCATGTCCCGTGGAACAACACCAGTTGGAGCCGCGGAGTTCCTCATTACGCACAATTTGCCGAGCAGTCAAGTAAGGACAAATCGTGACCATGAACTTCGTTACAGAATATGTCCTTGGTGCATTGAAAACGTTCCATCATGCCTATCCAGATGTGCACACTGTTTCTCTGTTTTCGTATCTCGCTCGCGATGTGATCAGCCAAGCAGCAGAGGAAGCAGCAGCAGCAGTCAACGCAAATCCAGTCGTCGACAACGACGAGGATGACAGACAGACTATTGCTGAGCCATATGAAGAATCGGACGCCGATGAAATCATGCCAGAACCTGCAGAGGTGGAAGACCATGAGCAAAAATCGAAGAGGTCAGCTCCCGGCAGCCGGTACTGATCAATGATGGAGATATTTTCACTTGGACCAAGAACTGGTTCATGCAAGGTCATGCATGCAGTGCCCATTTATGCTCACATTGAGGCAGCATATGCCACGAACTCGCTCGCTATATGGCATATATCGTCGCCAACTACATGCACAAGAACTGGAAGGGGAATGTGAAATGGTTGGATTTACCATTGTCAACAATGAGACAATTCTTTCAGCAGCACAAGAGCACAAGAGGTACGACGTTCTCGGTGATCGGGGACCGGTGCTATCACAAGTTGACAACAGTACTGGGACTTCACGAGTTGTCACAGATGAAGAAATTCTCGCACGCGCGAGAGGTCTCAGAGACAATGATGATCCAGACGGCGCCTGCCTGCTCAATAAGTTCAGAGCGCATCAGTTGATTTCCAGATTGATGCGGGGAGCCATTCTTCTTGGGTATCGGAGAGATCACTTTGATCCAGCTTACCACATGCGCGAAAAACCAGAATGAGGATGCACCGCGAATGCACTCCAGATGTTTCACAATGCTGTCGAAGCTCGTTTGCAAAATTACGAGGTACCGACAGTACTCGCTGCTGCAGACAAGACGTCACAATAATCACCAGAACGTACTTCGCATTGATCCATTTGGCATATGCATAAATGCTGGGCGTCAAAACTGCGCGCAACAACTTCTGGCGGTGATAGTGGATCTAGACATTCAGATGCAAGCGAAATTTGTCAACAAGCTTACATCAGGCAGAATGCATGGTGCTCAAACCAGGAACAACACTGCTTTACAGCATTTCCACGGAAGTTACCTTCCTGATGGACGACAAAGCATCCTGGATAGAGCTGTCACCCGCGAGGAAGCGGAAGAAGCTCATGAAGCTCGCCGGGCGAAAGCTAAAGCACGACCCCGGCAGCCACCGGAACCCAAAGGACCTCCTCCACAACATCAACGCGATCGATGGCAGCCCAGCCAGGGACGATGCAGTCAATGGTCAGAAGGTTCATCATCAGGATCTCAATATCACCGAAGCTACCATCAATGGAACAACGACCGTTGGGATGAGGGATTTTCTACATGCGCATTGCCGAACGCGTCGATTACACCTTCCTGGACATGGCTGAATGCACCACATTTCGTGCATATTTTCTTCGATGTATGCATCCTTTCATTTCTCACAGAAACAGGGGATCGCAGCCGACGTAGCTATGTTTCACGCAGCGTTTAATTGGGCAGTCATACACACACGCACACACACAAGAACAATGCCATTTGCCGTCGAGTTATCTTTCTTTTCAGGTCCTGCGACTCTCTTCCTATAGCTGAGTAAAGCTCAAAGCTTCACTCAAGGGGGGTGCGAAGAGACCTCGAAGCCTAGCACATTTCTGGGCATCACGTTTGAGCTATGTAACGTGTGGGCAACCTTCGGTTACCAGACATGGGCAACCTTTGGTTACCAGGCGACGACCGTACCATCTACTCCGGCAATCGTGGCTCAAGGGGCTCAAGGGGCCAAGACTTCAAAGGGCTCGAAGCTCAAGGAACTAGCGTACATAGTCAAGCCATTGATTCCTATCGTCAGTCAGCGTGTGTGTCGCCCCCTCTGCACAGACACCTTAACGATCTGAGCAAGGAAGCCAAAAGACGTCCGGGGTTGCCTGCAGGGGAAGCGTCATATCTATCAGTGGGCGATTATTCTACATCAAGTAGCTCTGTGAGGTGAGCGATCAGCAAGATTATCAATACTAAACCCTCACGCAACAACAACAACTACTACTACTACTACTACTACTACTACTGCTACTGCTACTGCTACTGCTACCGCTACCGCTACCGCTACCACTACCGCTGCCGCTACTGCTACTGCTACTGCTACTACCACGACCACTACGACCATTTAGACATTGACAGGAGACGAGGGCGACTACTTGGAAACGTTCAGCACCCTTGTTCGCGAGAAGTTGGCTGCCCGAGTGGAATTCCTTGTGGGTGGCTTCACGTTGTGCGAGGGCTGCATTTATGAGAAGAGCGCAAAAGTCCGAGCAGCAACAGTAACAGCAGCAGTAGCCTTAGCTGTAGCGGCAGCAGCAACAGCAACAGAAATACTTACCATGACTGTGATTATTATCATTGCCATCGTAGTACCAACAGGAAGGAGCGGTATGTAATCAGCTTCCAGTTGTATGTGGGTCCTTTCCGTTGTGTATGCGGGTCTTAGAGTTTAGAGCTTGTGGAGCCATGGCTTAGTGGGGTAGTGTTCAAACTTATTATAGGTGATAGGTAGGACAACTTGAGTACATGCCGCTGACCCAGCACCGCGTAGGCTGGGTAGGGTAGTGGGTAGCCTTACGTGATAAGGCTGCTGACCCGACTCCGCGTAGGCCGAAGCTCGTAGGTGGTGGGTAAGCTTAGCAAGGTAGCTTTGACTCAGTGTGTGCTAGGGCGGTTGACCCAGCAACACATAGGCTTTGCAGCGTAGTGTTGTGGGAGGTGGTAAGCGGCTGACCCAGCGCCGCATAGGCCGAAGGCAGTAGGTGGTGCGTAGCTCAGTGTCAGCGTTGGTGTTGTTGTTGTTGTTGGTGCTGGTGGTGGTGGTGGTGGTGTTGTGGGGTTGGTGTTGGTGTTGCTGGCGGGGGTTGGGGTGGTGGGCCATTCAGGCGTGGGTACTGTGGGGGGTCGGAATTAAGGTGTGTAGGCTAGGAGTAAGTTAGGAGTAGGGCTTGGGTTGGGCGTTGGGTTTGGGGTTCAAGGCACATTTCCCTAAACCCACAACCTTCCGGCCTAACCCCTAGAGGCCGTAGACATTCAACCCTAAGCCCTAAACCCTGGACCTTACACCATCCCACACCCTCCTTAACCCTCAACCCTAATTTCGAAACCAAGAAGCACCAGAACCCCACACTGCTTCTTGAATCCCACACCCCAAAATGCAGAACCGTGAGGCCAATCAAAGCCTCCAATCCTACGCATTAAATCCTCAAAACGCGGAGCCCCAGCAACCGAAGCCTTGAAAGCCCCAAACCCTGAATTCTCAAGACCCGGAACTCCTCTTCAAACAGCAGTAGCAGTAGTAGCAAGTAGCTCTACGAGTATCAGTGGGTGGTAGAAGTAGTAGTAGTAGTAGTAGTAGTAGTAGTAGCAGTAGTAGTAGTAGCAGTAGTAGTAGTAGTAGTAGTAGGAGTAGGAGTAGTAGGAGTGGTAGTGGTAGTAGTGGTAGTGGTAGTAGTAGTAGTAGTAGTAGTAGTAGTAGTAGCAGCAGCAGTGGAAGGAGGCGGAGTAATAGCAGCATCTGATGACGGTGTAACGGGGGTGGTGACCGGGGCTGTGCTTTCTTTCCAGTAACTAGTGTTCTCACAAAAAAGCAGAAAACATCTGGCAAACTTGCAGGAGGCCTCCGACTAGGGGATCAGATTTACCATGTACTGAGATGACCCCTCAACGATAATGTTGGGTTCCGCCAATCGGCCGCCTTCTTGTATTTGCAGTTTTTTGATCACTAGACTATGACCTCAGCCATGCAATCCAACTCATCCCAGACAGTGCAGTCAAGGCGGTAGAGAAGCTGTTTTCCTGAACCGGTGACCGAACTTACAAGGAGTTGTCTCACCTGGAGCTTGAAGAATCAGATGAATCCTTTATGGAACACTTGGAGCGAAGCTGTTCTTAAGGCCAATGACGTACTTGGTCTACATGGTAGTGGGGAGCCTTGGCAATCCGAGCTTCTCAGAGTTTTAGATGGCGGCAGGTGTGAGTTCATGGTACCGAGCACACGGTTTGCGACAACCCAAACCTGACACGAACAGACTCCTTCGCCATGCCTGAAGTCCTTGTTCTCAAAATTAAGCATCCCAAGTCGCATTAGAGCTGCTTTATCGACCGAAGGTGTTCGCATGAAAAACCGAGGAGCAGCGTGCCTTACCTGGCAGATCACGTCGCTTTGGCCATCTCGTGGTTTCCTTATCTATCCGGTCTTGATCTCTTTACTTGGATGCTGCGGGACCTTGTGCCTGGGCTGCTCGAAGTAGCGGTTCAGCAGAGAAGGATATGACTTGGACCAAGTCGATATTCTGTTTAGACAATGTCTTGCGGTGATCGACCTGCTGTCTAGGCTCGTTGCTGAAAGTGCTTCAGGTTTTGGTTGTCCGAGTCTGAGTCTGAATGATATGGTGCATACATTTTTCAGGGATCGGAGGGCTTCAAGGCTTGTTTCCTTCTGACCTGGCAATTGTATAGTCGCTCACCCGTGGCCAGAGTCAGCTCTGTACTATCATACAGATGATAATGACGATCCAAATCTCCACGCTCGTGCAGAACTGCTTAGTGCTACGCAGCCAGGTAGATTGGGGCATGGCTCCTGTCACAAGCCTGTTGACAGCGAAAACTTGCTTGCCGCTGCTGAAGCTGGGGTTGCAGCTGCGGTGGAACAACTCCCAGTGTTGCCGCTGGAGTATTGCATTCCTGCAGCTGGGCTCGACCATAAAGTTGGGGCTTCATCAGGACTGAGGATTCAGGGTACCTGAGTTTTTATTTCAGGAGCTCGTGCCTTCATGCCCGACCCTTCTTGAGCCGAGACAAGAGGGCCAAGCAGACATCGCCTGAAGTCACAGGACAGGAGATCCAGGGGCCGGCAAAAAGCAGCGACATGTAATCAGATTTCACACTGAACATCAAAGAATCATGCAATAAAGCTACAGCCTATAGCTCTACAGTCGCAGACCCCAGCCAAAGAGCGAAAGACCACGTAGTACACGCGAGCCACATGCGCAGACCACAGGCCAAGGCCCATATATCAGCCCATGATGGTATTCCACCAGACTTTGGACTCGCGTGTGCCGAGTGTAGGAGGTCAACAGTGGCGACCAAAGTGCGAGCGGCACAGTGGCGGAAACGCACACGACACTGCATCGGGAGCACGCCTTCTGGATGGAAACGCGCAAGACTGTAGCAGGAGCGGCGAAGCTGACAATGACAAGGCAAGGGAAACATGCGGCTGCGAAAGCTAGAAAAGACGAGCGGCCCCTTGGCGAAAGTACGATTTCGGACGCTGGCAGTTCAGAGTCATGTACACCAGCGAAAGGGACGCTGGCAGTTCAGAGTCATGTACACCAGTGGTGATGAACTACAAGACCCGAGAGGCCAGATGGAGTACCAACGCAGTGGACCCGATATGACCCGATGAGTGTCTTGGAGCAAGGCGGTGGTGTTCTGGCAGGAGCAGGCATTCCACCCCGAAGCGCGAAGTGCTGTACTTCAAAAAGTGGGTGGACACGTCACAGGAAAGCGCAGAAGCATGCACCTCTTCTACATGCCAAAACGCAAAGGGCTTCAACAAACCTGCAAATCATTATGGGTAGTTTCAGAAGCCTCGAACCATCATACATTATGGCTTCTGCAAGGCTTGTTTAGAATACCCGCACTGCTAGCGGATACGGGGTCCATTCTTGAGAAGCTACCCAGATATGGGCCAAAAGTGTTTTAGGTCATTCAGAAGCACAGCCTGACATATAGCTATTTCAAAAGGCTGTACGAGATTTACTTATACAGTGTCTGTTGGTTGGATAGAAGGCCCGTACACTCCTGGTGCTTAAGCTTTGGCTTGTGCTTGCGGGCGCATACGAGCAAGGCAAATACAAGGCTTGGACAAGGCTCATAGGCGGCGTTAAGGAAGGTTTAAGTATGAATGTATACAGGTATGTATGTATGTTTGTATCTATGCATCTAAGTATCGATGTACCTATCCATCATGCATGTCCACATGGATGGATGGATGGATGGATGGATGGATGGATGGATGGATGGATGCATGCATGCATGCATGCATGCATGCATGCATGTATGTTATGTTCTGCTTGACATAGGGGTTTGCTTACGCTTTGTTGAGAAGCACAGAGGTTTGCACAGTAGAGGCGTAGATGGGACTTCTGTGCCATACATGTATAGGGTTACGCGCAGGTCCACCGGATAAATGCCGGCCCAACACCTCGCTCCCATTTTGGTACAGTTGTCGCCCGACCTGCTTGTGCCCGTCCTATTGACATGACTTGACACCCAGCAATGAAGATTGGTTCGGATAATCTGGCGCTACACCGGCTGGACGAGTCAGGGCAGCGAAGGACAAAGGTAGTGCTTGTTTTGTAGGTCATAAGGGGCCGACGGAGGAGAGGGAAGAAGTCGAAGAAGTATTGATTGAATTTCTCGGCCATGCAGTTGCCCTCCTGACGCTTCGCACCACTTTCTGCAGTGTACCTGGATGTACCTGGTTGTTTTGAGGCCCCCGAACGGGACACAGCCCCGCCCTGCTTGCCTGCTTCATACAAACAAGAGACGACCCGTTTGTGAGGTTGACCTTCGTGATGAGCATCTTTGGATCTTTGATCTGGGCCCCGACACACGTGTTTCTCGAACTGCATTCTGCCGGGGTATCAATGCTGTTATTTGTTCAGATTATGGCCGTGATCACCTTAAGCGATTCTACTCATGACGTTGTGCACAGTTTTATTCTTCTTCAGTTGGCTCACAACTGCTTCCATGATTGTTCCCAACATGGCCTTCCGCATAGCCTAAGACATCCTGCCCGTACTGAGCTAAGTAGAATGCCTGCCGAGCAGGCGAAACAGGGATAGGGATCAAACAACATTAAATTCGGATCCAACAAGTAAATTCGCTCAATAACAAGTTAAACTGGCAGAAAAGAGGAAGGAAGGAAGGAAGGACGCCTGCATTGGTGCCACACCCGCTCAAGCCAAGCCTGAGCACAACCAAGCCATCTGTAAGACTGCCCCTGCCCTTTTCGCTCCGTACCATCGCTGCTGCACAAGCTATATGACAAAAGGGTGCGCTTTGCTCAAGCCCAAGCCAAGCCAGCCAAGCTAAGCCAAACCCAGCCAAACTTGACCATCTTTAAGACAGCGCCCTTGCGCTCCCGGTGTAAGCGATATATACCAAGAGTGCGCAACGCACTGCTACTACTAGTACTAGTACTAGTACGAGTACGAGTACTAGTACTAGTACTACTACTACTACTACTACTACTACTACTACTACTTATTATACAACAACAACAACAACAACAACAACAACAACTACTACTACTACTACTACTACTACTACTATGACTACTGCCACTACCACTACTATACTGCTGCTACTGCTTCTACTACTACTACTACTACTACTACTACTATTACTACTACTACTACTACTACTACTACTACTACTACTTCTACTTCTACTTCTCTACTGCTACTACTACTACTATACTACTACTAGTAATAATAATAGTGATAGTAGCATTACTGACCCTTTTCAGTATTTGTTGATCCAAGTTTTGTTTTTGTTGATCCGTCGCCCTTATATTTTTGATTAGCCCTATTTCGTAAGCACTGGGTTAAGTTTTTTGTTGACCCTATTTAACATTATTTTTTGATCCTTGTGGCTTAATTTATTTCTGATCCGAATGCAACGTTTTTTTGATCCGTCACCCCAATACAAGCGAAGCGTAAATTTGCTCAAGATGCGCAGGTTTTTATACATGACAGAAGAGGGCGACTTACTCCCGGTGATCGCCTTCTCGGTGCTGGTGCTGCTGCTTGGACTAAGTCGGCAGACATACGGATTCAGATAACAAGGTATTACAAGATAAATTAGTCAGTCAGAACAGAACACAAAGCTGCCTACCTTAAGCCTCACATAGCTCACATGGTTGCGTCTTGCACCCGAAACAGGCTCTGTCTGGTGAAGTACTCGCGTGGTACCCAGTAGGGTTTAAGGCAGCAAGGTCTCCTTAGTACAAACACTGGCTTTAGAATATTCATAAACTTCGACTTCCTGCCTCTATCTGCCAACCCAACACATGTTGTCGTGAACGTAAAGTCTGGACATGAAGTGACAAGCTGCAGCAACACCCAAGTATGTGATCTCGTCATGGTCCAGTTGTTTGGAGTCAGCCTGAGGTTATCCTTGGGTCTTTGTGCCCCCGGCCGTCGATGGCTGGGGATACTGATGTGGAGGACAATGGTGCGAAGGGTAGAGCCGTAAAAAGCAACAGAAGTAGGTCTTGACATTGTCGTGCAGCTCTCACAGTGCTGAGAGGCCGAGAGAGTGGATGCCTGCCGAAAGCGATCTTGAATGATTTAATGCACATGAAGGCTAATACTAGGCAGGCTAGGAAGGCATGCATCATGCAAGTTGCACGCATCGCCAGGAGCCATGTTGATGTGAAGACAGACGGCACAGGCGAGGTGTCAGCCACGGTTTAGCGTCATCAAGACCGACGGATGCTACCGCAAGAACCAATAAGATTGCCAGAACCCGTCAGAAACTCCATACAGGCCCCGTGCAGTGAACAAGCAATTGCAAGACGTGCGCCATCGCCGTATACGCGGCATGGTTTGTCAAGGTGCCAAGGCTTGGGTTTGGGGCAGGAGCCTTTATGTAAAGCCCCACGCCGGTGGGTGCACGCACGTTTGTGTTTTGGGATGCCTCACTGAATTCGTCGTAGGTTCGGTGCACAGGGGTGCCAAGCTTCACCTGCGGCGTTGCGACGCGCAACCACAGAGTCCAAACACGGCAAGATTTCTCGCATGCTTGGCGTGTTTTTGTGTTCCATCCTAGAAGCAACCAATAAGCAGATGCCATCGGAAATCGGTTATGCCGTGGCCGGCATTGCAAAGCAATTTGCCGGATATTTGGTGGCATTGGAGCTACCTTGTCTTGAGGTGTTTTAGAACGATGTGAACTCTCCGAAAGCCTTAAGGGCTTTTTTAGGTACATGTAGCTTACTTACGGCATGTGCCAAACAGTCGCAGCCGGCGGTATGTTCGATAAGTGCAAGTGCCTTCTGTTCCAAGCGCAGGATGTTTTCGAGATTCGGGGTCAGACCTTCTGAGTTCTGTGGGTGGAACATTCGTGCCTTCGGGTAGCAGAGATTTTTTTTGGGGGGGGAGGGGAGGGGGTGGCTGAAGTGAGGGGTAGCACCGCAGAGCAATGCTGCTGTATTCTGACTCAGTGTGGATCGTTCGTGGGCCCACCACAACCCACCACCTGCTGCGCTCTATTGATGACACTGTTCCGCTTTGACAGCTGGAAATCTGCTCGAGTCTGGAGCTTTGAATTTCAGGTGTGTGGTGTTGGCTCCAGTGCCAGCACCTGGAGAATCAAGCTACAACGCATCACACTAAGCACATTTTACAGTTGCTTTGTGTAAATCCATGCTTTCCACAGATGCCTGTGCCTGGCACCCTAAATTTAAGCACACCACACTTTCAACAGAGCAATCCCAAACCGGTTCACTTGACAGCCGTCACAACCGTCTCTTCGCGAATTCGGACAGCTTGTTTCCAATGTCACGAAATTGCACCCTATCCTAGCCCGACCCCAGGCAGTCGACTACATGCTGAGAAGACGCGAAAGAAATCTGCAACCACGTCATATCGCACCACTAACTGCTGTCGGCCGAAAGCTCGTGGCTACTGGGCATGTAGTGACGATGCTGAAAACTCCAGCTTCAGGGAATTCGAGTTTACGATGAATGTGGAGCCGATACTTACACGTCGAAGTCTCTCCATGTCAAGAGCGGGGATTACGTCTTGAGTGGCGGTACAACCGGTAAAGGGATTTCATGGCAGGTTTGCTAGTCTTTCTGAGTGAATGAACTCCTAGTTGCTCCATACATGCAAGCCCGAGCCATGGACAGTGACAGCCCGCTGCGCAGACTGCGTCAAGGCACATTTCATGCAGTTGTCGAGCTGCGTGGAAATACATGCAAAGCAAGTTTCCCCACAGAGAGCCGCCCTCGTCTGTTCATGTTGATTGTGGAACAGGTGGCTGTATCGATGCATTTTTACCTGATTGCTTCTGCGCAAGTCCTGGCACTAAAGCGTCCCGCTCATTCCGAAGCTCCCCCAGCCCCCAGCCCCTGTTGTTACAGGCTTTTCCCTGTCATTTTATGTCAGAAGAGCCAGGTCAGGCCGACAGCTCATCCATCGTGCCGTCCACACCTTCCTCAACTCATGGTTACTTTGGTTGGTTCGGAATTGAGTTTCATGCAACGTTTGGGTAGGGCATCACGGGATAAAATATGCGACCTAGGGAAAGATGATGTAGGCAAGATGATCCATGTAGGGACAGCCTGTGCGTATACAGCCCCCCGTTCGCTAAGCGCCAGTAAGCAACTGCAGACTAGAGTCCTAGCAGCACAATCCTGGGTTCCAAGAGAACAAACTACTGTGGAGGTGCAGCAGTGCCGCAGCAGAGGCCCAGATCCGAAACATTTGGAGGCTAAGGGATTCCTGAAGTGAATCAAGAAGTATGTTGCTAATTGCAGTGGAAACACCCTTGTCTGACATTAGGGTTCAGGGTTGAGGGTTTAGGGTTTGAGGTTTAGGGTTTGGGGTTTAGGGTTGAGGGTTTAGGGTTTAGGGTTTGAGGTTTAGGGTTTGGGGTTTGGATTTTAGGGGTTTAGGGTTTAGGGTTTGGGGTTTGGGGTTTTGGGTTTAGGGGTTTGGGGTTTAGCGATTAGGGTTTAGGGTTTAGGGTTTAAGGGGGTTTGGAGTTGTGGGTTTACGGCTTAGGGTTTAGCGTTTAGGGTTTAGGGTTTAAGGGGGTTGGGGGTTGCGGGTTTACGATTTAGGGTTTAGGAGGGTTTAGGGTTTAGGAGGGTTTAGGGTTTAGGAGGGTTTAGGGTTTAGGAGGGTTTAGGGTTTAGGAGGGTTGGGGGTTTAGGAGGGTTTAGGGGTTTGGGTTTAGGGTTGAGGGTTGAGGGTTCGTTTTTTGGAAATGCATAAGGCGCCCTGGGCAGCTCTTCAGTTAATGGGATGATGCCTAAGCGCCGGTCCCACTGAGACTCCTTTAAGCTCTTTTTAGCGGGGTGATGCTTAAGCGCCAAAGCCACTGAGACTCCTTTAAGCTCTTTTTAGGGGGGTGATGCTTAAGCGCCAAAGCCACTGAGACTCCTTTAAGCTCTTCCCGGCCTCTAAACCTCCTTTAAACCCTTTCAACCCCCTCGAAACCCCCTCTAAACCCTTCTAAACCCCCTCTAAACCCCGCTAAACCCTTTCTAGACCCCCTTAAACCCCTAAAAACCCCCTCTAAACCCTCTCCAAACCCTTCTAGACCCCGTCTAAAGCCGCTCTAACCCCCTCTAAACCCCCTCTACACCCCTTCTAAACCCCCTCTATACCTTGCTCTTGCTCTTTCAAACCACAACCCTGCGCTGGCGCATCTTCGGCCGGAGGCCTCTAAAATTTAGGGTTTAGGGTTCAATCCACGTGTACACGCATAGGTATGCAGGGGGAAGAAAGCGAAGGCTAAGGTTTGGGTTTTGGGGTCTATTCGTGAGTGGCTCGCAACTTCTGCCAACTGTAACACCCAAAGTAAATAACCATGAACTCTTTGAGGTCCACTTGCGCCCTGACGTAGTTCTTTATCAAACAGAAGTAGAGGGTCCGAAATGAATGGGCATTGATATCAAGAGGGCTGCCAGATGGAGCCGTGGAGCGATGCGACCAACTTGTCAAATGTTTGGCCAAAGCACATGTGTTTTGAAGACTTGGACCAGGGATGTACAGTCATCAGAAAGACAAGACCTTAACGATGTTCTGCGTCTTTCGACCCAAACTCTTTCAGGCCATGACGCAGAAGCCCGCGAGGGTTGGATACGAATAGTTTGACGTCCCAAATCCTGGTAGGACCCAAATGTTTTCCAGCCCCAAACAAACTCTTAAACCCAAAAGCCTGAACCCTTTGTCCGAAGCAGATGGCCGAAACACGAACCTTGCATCCCAGAAGCCTTCTGTAAGTACTGAGTGCCAGATAGTGCCTGGGCCGGAACTTGGGATTGTGGGTTTCGCAGTAGGAGAAGAGGGTTTTTGGAATTAGGGTCGGATGATCTCAATCTCCGATGCCTGAAACCCCAGACCTTGCAATCTATCCCACCCGAGCCCTTCAACCCTAAGTCCTTCTCAACTCCGAAAACTGCCATACCGTGCAGGCTTGGGCATTTTTGGTCGCGAGCATACGCGGGAGCTAGCGCAGGCCGCGTTTAGGGATTGGTTTCAGCTGCGCGCCCGTCCATAATCAGAGTCGGGTTCTGCGGCGTATCAGTAGCTTCACTATATGGGGACAACAACTGGACATCGTTCAGCCGTCATTTCTTCCGACGCTGAAAGGAGGAATGTAGGATTTAAAGAACCCTATAGGGCTTTGTAGGGGTTTGGGGTTGCAAAGGATGGGTGTAGAAGGCCCTGGGGTTGCAAACGATGGGTGTACAAGGCCCTAAACTCCTTTAAAGGCTTAGGGGGCACTGTTAACTCTAGAGCTTGGACAAGGAATTGTTAAGGTGGTGTTTAGGACCCCTAGGGTTTAGGGCTTCGGATCCTAGGATCCATAGCATTGAGCCGAGCTTAAAGCATCAAGTCGACAGACGGTCTCCATGTTTGGTTTGGCCTCGCCGTTTTTGCAGAAAGCTAGGGTCGAGGGATACCTGGGATACCTTGTTTGGTTTTGTTCTATGTTGAGGGATGCGGCTTCAGAATGTCGCTGGAGGCTGTAAACCAGTTTGAATACGTCGGAAACGAGGTTCCGGACTCAGTGTGTCAGTGTTGAGTCTTTAATTTAAGGTGTAGGCAGCGTCGAAGGTTTGTGATACCGGTTTGGGTTTAGGGTTTAGGTAGGGTTTAGGGCTTAGGGCTTTTATAACCGCAATATTGCCACCTTCGCGGTCCTCACAATACACGACGCCGAGGGCAGGTATCTGGAAAAGTTGTACGGAACCCTACTTCCAAGCAACCGTCAAATAACATCCGACTTGAAGCCCGCTTCCGACAAGTTGACGAGCAGCACAGCTTGAGCGCGCTGAGTAAGACCAGCACAGCACTCTTGTTCAGTTCACATGCATAAAAACAAGCATCAGCCATGCGAAAACTAGAACCATAAACCCACACAAAGGAATCAGCCACGGACCAAACCGAGCAAGCAAACACCAATCAACTAACAAGGCAAGCAATCAAGCAACCAAGCAACAACAAGTCGATGAGACTACAGGCAATTGGAGATGTGGCAGCACCTAAGCCCCAAAACCCTGAGCATACATGAAAGTAGAGTGCAAGGTAGCAGAGAGTGGCGGAGACCGCCTCGAGGGGTCAGGCCTGAGAGTCGCCACGGGGGCTTTGGATTCGGGAGTGCACGTAAATTGAGTTGGTTCGCCCAAGCGAGGGTTTACGTAAATTGAGTTGGTTCGCCCAAGCAAGAGTTTAAGTAAATTGAGTTGGTTCGCCCAAGGTTTAGGGTTTAGGGTGGTTTAGGGTTTAGGGTTTAGGGTTTAGGGTTTAGGGTTGAGGGTTGAGGCTTGAG
>CAJNDV010035444.1:11657-24087 GCA_905221635.1 Symbiodinium sp. CCMP2456
CCTGGCTGGTGGCCAGCTCCGCTGCGTGACCGATTGCAAGTCGCTTTATGATCAGCTTCATCGTGAGGGTATTCCTAGGGTTCCGTCTGACAAACGACTTGCTATCGATCTAGCAGCCCTTAGGCAAACCTTTACTTCCGAAAAGCGCGAAGACCGAATCCCCCTCTTTTGGGTTCCTACTGGGTTCCAGCTTGCTGATGTTCTTACGAAGCCGCTCTCGGCGGATGAATGGTGGGGAGTCCTCTTCGGGCGGATCAGATTGCCTTTCGTGAAGAGCGTTTAAAAGCAGTGCTCTGGAACAGAGCATGCTTAGGCAATCTTTTACTTCGGAGACTTTTTAAGCTGTGTGAAACCAAATCGCACAAATCGAGAAGTGTACCCGCAGGCTTTGCGACTGGCTTGTGAAAAGGAGGGCGAAGCTCCTCTTCAGGCGGGGGCCCTGGGGTGTGTCTTCTGCGTTCAGGGTTTCTTCAGGGTCCTGGGCACTCTTGTTTCGTTGTGGTCTCTTGTCTCGTTGTGGTTTCTCATTTAGGGTTTAGGGATTAGGGTAAGAATAACCCGGAATCAAATGCTTGTCAACCGACTTACTGAGCGCCCTGAAACCGTAAACCCTGAACCCTAAAATCCCAAACCCTGAACCATTCAAGCCCCAAGCACCTTACACAGAGAGACTGCGGTGTTGGTTTTTTTTTTTTTATGAAGCTTTTAAGGTTTAGGCTCTGAATCTAGAAGCAAGAACTATTTCTGACTTTGCCGAGATCCGCAAGTACACCTAAAGACTATTACGAAGTCCGACCCCCATGTTGAAGCGCCTGGACCAAAACTCCATAGAGCCCTGATCCAACCCCCAAAAATGCCAACAAATTGCGACAGGTTACTACAGACGGTCCCGACCTTCGCATTGCAAAGCCTAGACCCTAAACCCTAAACCCTAAACCCAAACCCCTATGACGAAGGCCCTGAAGAATCCTATATATAGAGCCCTTGAATTAAAAGAACTGCTTGGAGGTTCATGGGTAGTTGTAAGTGGAGTTATAAGTAGGGTACCTATAATTATAACCCAGATTCGGGGACTTAGAACCCTACTTATAACTACCCATGAACCTCCAAGTCCTAGGATTAAAAAGGGCTCCCTTTTGGGGTATTGAATTACCCTTATAACGAACCTAAGACTTCCCTAAACCCTAAACCCTAAACCCTTAACGCCCTAAAGACCTCATAAAGAACCGAAGACTTCAAGAGGAGAAAAAGGGCCCGCTGGGAGACCCAGAAGTACTTAAAGGATCATGGGACTTAGTAAGTAGGGTTATAACTAAGGTAACTATACTTATAACCCCAATTAGGGTAATTATAACCTTACTTACTAAGTCCCATGATCCCCTAAACCCTGAACCCTAAACCCTATAAACTCTAAACCCTAAGCCCCAAGTAGGAGCCCTTTGCATCGGCGGCCGCGCCTGGTGAAAAAAAGCGCCAGGCAGATCACGGCACCGCAGACCAACCAGACCAACGAGCCTCAAGAAGGCAGAAAGCTAGGGGTTTACTTAAAGGATCATGGGACTTAGTAAGTAAGGCCCTAAACCCTGAACCCTAAACCCCAAAACCCTGAACCCTGAACCCTAAACCCCTAAGCGCCCAGCTTTCTGCCTTCTTCCCAGACCCCCAGGAGGATCCAAAAAGTAGATCCCTGAAATGGGGGTTCCTATAAAGAGCCCTTAGTAGTATGGGGTCCCCAAATGAAGGGGTTCTACTTTCTAGATCCTTCCGGGAGCCTCAAGAAGGCAGAAAGCTAGGGGTTTAGGGGTTTAAGGGTTTAGGGTTCAGGGTTTAGGGTTTAGGGTTTAGGGTTTAGGTTAGGGTTTTGGGGTTTAGGGTTTAGGGTTTAGGGTTTGGGGGTTTGGGGTTTAGGGCTTTAGGGCTTTAGGGTTTTTGGGTTCAGGGCTTTAGGGCTTTAGGGTTTAGGGTTCAGAATTCAGGGTTTAGGGTTCAGGGTTTGGGCGTTGCTATTTAGGGTCTAGGGTTCAGGGTTCAGGGTTTAGCGTTTTGTGTGTTGCCCAATATGGGGATGCCAGCAAGCCAAGCCCTGAGGCTCCATGTGCCCTTTACACGGTATTAGGGTTTAGGGTTTAGGGTTTAGGGTTTAGGGTTTAGGGGGTATATACTTAGGCCGTCAGGGGGTTCCTAGAGGTACTCCGAGGCCTTAGTTCTTCTTTAGGGTTTATAGGGTTTGGGGCCTTGAGGACGACATGAAGCCTAAAAAGGGTCTAAGGTTTAGGGTTTAGGGTTTAGGGGTTTAGGGTTTAGGGTTTAGGGTTCATGTACCATATAGGGATTTTATAGTATAAGAAATTTAGGGCCCCCTACTTTTGAGGGTCCTTTCGTCCATAAGGTAGGTAGGCTGACGAAGCTCCCATACAACTAAGGTTCCGCAAGGGGTTTAGGCTTTTGGGTTTACGGTTCCGTAAGGGGTTTAGGGTTTAGGTTTAGGGGTACTTAAAGGATCAGGCAGGGTTATAACTAAGGCAACTATACTTATAACCCCAATTAGGGGACCTATAGCCTTACTTACTAAGTCCCATGATCCTCCAAGTTCACATCCTAGACTAGCCTCAAATAAGTGGAATAGGCGCTTGGCGCACGTGATGGTACAGTTGTAAGAAGGAGCCCGCAGGCACAACTGCAGTACAAAGCCATTCAGCCTTATTGTTTTGCCCAGACCCTGAAACATTGAAGTGAATACAGTAAACATCTAAACCAAAAATGATTGAACACCCTAAACCCCATACTTCGCCTTATATAACTGAACGAACAGTGCAACAGTGAAAAACCCTAAACGGGGCTTTCTGCAGGTCCCCCTATGCAATTCATTAAATGGAAGGGATATTTAATACGAAGTAACCCTAAGTCTCATTGTGCCTGTGCAGTCTCTACTTGGGCCTTAACGGGTTCCCCTATAGGTATGATATGGCATATACTATACAAGCACATGGACCTGAAACCCTAAACCCTGTAGAACCTTCATTGAAACCTCGATATGTATATATATATATATGAGGTCTATTATAAGCTAGGTTCCTCAGGAACCACTTAAGAATAAGGGTGCCCTTTTTCGTAATGTTCAGTTTCAAAAAGGAGACCCCAAACCAAACAGGGCAAACAAGGTGGGGTTACATAGGGATTATAGTTCCCCAAAAAAGCTCAAGGCTTCCTACTCTGCTACTAGGAAGACACATGGGTAGTTTTCCAAATTAGGGTCCCTTTGGGGGTCCTTTTTATAGAGGTGCCGTACTATATTGGGGACCCAAAAAAGGGACCCTAATTTCGAGAACTACCCACATGGAGCCTTCAGGGAATGCCAAGCCAGTGCAGTGAGGCGCCTTGGATGATTTCATCCGGGCTTCCACCGCAGTACGTCTCCAGGAAGACGTTCCACCTTCTGTAACCCTAAGGGTCCAAGTACCTAATAATCACATTATACTCTCCCGAAGATAAAGCTAGATTACTACTATCCGTAACCAAAGTACCCGATTACTGGGTCATTTGGACCCTTAGGGTAGGGTTTAGGATTTATGGGTTTATGGGTTTTACGGCTTGAGGGCTTTAGGGCTTGGGGTTTAAGACTTCCACAAGGTTTGGGGTTTAGGGGGGTTTGGGGGGTTGCTCTAAAGGGTTCTGTAAGGGTACTTGGAAGATCATGGGACTTAGTAAGTAAGGTTATAAGTCCTCTAATTACGGTTTTAAGTATAGTTACCTTAGTTATAACCCTACATACTAAGTCCCATGATCCTTTAAGCTCTATAAGGGTTCTATAAGGCTGAGGGCTTCTGGGTTTTAGGTTTTTCAGAGATCCAGCTTTGCAGATGCAAATTCGTCAGACAGCTGTTGTCTACAACTTCAGAGCTCAGTCGAGCCAAATGTAGGCGCCTAAATAAGTACCAATAGTATTTTTGGGGGTTCCTTATTTAAAATTGTAGTATACTGGGCCCCAAAACCCTATTCTTATTTTTCTAAGGCCCCTTTTTTTAGCATTGCATCTACAGACAGCTGGGTACTCAGGAAGAAAACAGTTGGAAGACGGCCTGTGCCTGTGCATCACCAGCTCCACCCGAACGCTCAGGTGTCCCAGGTTATGAAACAGGCTAACAACAGCGAAGCAATGACAGAACAGTGACTCAGCCTACTAAAAGGATCATGGGACTGAGTAAGTAGGGCCTTACCTACTAAGTCCCATGATCCTCCAAGTAGTTACGACATCATAAATGTGTACATCGCCTGTCCTCAGTCGTGAAAGGAGGGGCGGCCCACAGACAGCGCTTACTGAGCTGGTTTAGGGTTTAGGGTTTCGGGTTTAGGCTTGTGCAACCGTCGGCGATTCGAACGTTTGCGTTCTTTTGCCGCCTTGCTGTCGAAATGTGCCAGCATGGTGCGCAGCCCTGGCACGGGTTTTGGAAGGAAGCACATGTAGCTATGCAGCTGTATCAGCGGCAGAATAGCAAGGTTCATGCTGTTCCCGGCTTGCTCGCCAACCCTCTGCAGATGCCTAGCTTCCTGCAGCGGGGCATGGAAGGAGCAGAGCTTGGCATCCGAGGGCGGCTTGAAGCAAGGATCGAGTGGAAAACCTTGCGTTCACGGCCTCGGTCGTGCGAACGAGCATGACAATGTATGAAATTGCTTGCGGCTTGGCACTCATGCCACAAAGACTGATATCTGGACTCGGGTATTGGGTAACTCTCCCACTACTCCCACTACCACAAGGTTCAGGGTTTGTGGGCTTAGGTTTAGATTTAGGATAGGAAGACGCTTCACTTCTTTACTGTCGGGACCTGCATAAACAATCAGAGAAGGGTTTGGGTTGCTTGACAATTGAAGGGATAATGAGGGGCACTACGAAGTACTACTTACCCCGATCCCTGAATTGGCTTCGACAAGGGCTTACAAAGACGATCTGATTGATAAAATGTCTATCTCAATCAGCCCTCGTCCCTTGACAAGGATGATCTGGCTACGAGAGCTTTGTGCGGGCACACAGAGTCACAGGTAATGATTCGAGCAGTGTACATGTTCTGCTATAAAAACCGCAGAATAAGGTGACTAACTATTCACCCCCCCCAGAAAAACATATAATATAGTAGAATTATAACGAGGAGCCCTTCGGAGCATTCTCGGTCTTGACGCCTTGAAAAGAGCTCTTCAAAGGAACACTGAAATGAGCCCTTACCGGTGCCCTTAAAGGAACCCTAAGCCTTAACAAAACAGCCTCCGAACCCTTCAAACCCTAAACCCTAACCCTAAACAACCAAACCCTTTCGAGGAATCCTTGCAAGGAATCCCAAAAGGTAGCCCTAAACCCTAAACCCTAAACCCTAAACAGGAACTCTGAAACCCGGAGGGCCCTAAGATACTACCACTGTGGAACCAGACCCCAAAGTACCCTTCTAGGGTTTAGGGTTTAGGGTTTAGGGTTTAGGGTCTGATCATAGTCTTGGAGAACCCAACTCCATAGTAGAATAGGTATAGTGTACTTGAACCCCTTTGGAAAGGAAGCCCCTAAACCCCTAAACTCTAAACCCCTAAAGCCCTACTTAAAGGATCATGGGACTGAGTGAGTAGGGTTATAATTAAGGTAACTGCACTTATACTTACTTAGAACGCCATTATAAGCTTACTTACTAAGTCCCATGATCCTCCAAGTACACCCCTAAACACTTAAACCCCTAAACCCCTAAACCCCTAAAAACCCTAAAGCCCTACACCCCTAAACCCCTAAAGCCCTAAAGCCCTAAACCCCTAAAGCCCTAAAGCCCTACACCCCTAAAGCCCTAAACCCTAAAACCCTAAACCCCTAAAGCCCTAAACCCTAAAACCCTGAAGCCCTAAACACTAAGCCCTGCGACTCAGACCTACTTTAATCAGAACATGATTCTACATAGCATAATTTATGCTTCCTTTAAGGGATCTACAAGGGATCTACATGGGATCTCTATCAGGGTTCAGGGGTAAGGAACTGTTTCCGTATTTTTAGGGTTCCTTTGATTAAGGGATCTATAAGGGTTCTATGCAAGGGTTTAGGGTTATAAGGAACTATAGCTCTAGATCAGAAGCCGTTATGAGTAAGCCTCAAGCGTGAACACATATAAGGTAGCCGTGACTTGCAAACCGAGGGGGAGCTTTTCCTAGATGCTGAGTTTCGGAGTGTGGAGCTTGTGGTTCAGGAATGCAGGCCTGGAGCCAGGGCCATTCTTAATTACGAGATCCTGCAGCAGCACTTAGGGAGTTTTGGCATGTCCTGTTGTAGCTAATGTAGAGGCCTTAATAATTACCAATACTATCTTGGGGGGGGGTTCTTATCATAGTTATACTATAATGGGCCCCAAAACCCTATTCTGGCCCCTCAGTGATCCCAACTCAATGCTTCAACGCGCCACGTTCTCGAGCAACTCCTGGAAAATCCGCCGTTTGTGAAGGAACATTGGTTCAAGGAGCTGAGCTGTAGATCGAGGGACTGCCTGCTGGTCCTTGTGGGTGGGTGGCCCAGCCTCGATAGCATGGCTGAGCCGGTACCCCTAGAAACCTTTGAGCGTGCACCTCCAGCCCGCTCCGGAGGTGGGCAGTCGTCGTCCTCCTTTGCGTATCCTCCCGGGCGGGCCGATGGCGATGACGAGGAGCGACGGAGGCGTCAGCAGGAGCTTGCAGGGGACGAGGAGCTGGCTCGCAATCTCGCGGCCCAGCTGCGCTTGACCTCGCCAGCAGAGACAGCGGAGGCAGGTGGCCTGCAGTCAGAGGCCTTCCGGGACGAGGACAGGCGGCTACCTCGAGTAGGAGACCGAGGCCCGGACAGTCCATACAGAGGTGATACAGACACAGACAGGATCCCTGGAGTGGAGTATCATGCCATGGACTCCGACACCGAGGATGCCTTCTATGCAGAACCTCCGAAGGCTGCCGGATACCACCACGTTATCTGCAACGTCCTCGTCAACCTTTTCCGGTCTTCCGGGTGGGGCTCCCGCGTGCAGAATGCCACAGACATGAGGTTCAGGTGAGCCTGATTCAAAAGAAGCAGTGGGTTTAGGGTTTAGGGCTTAGGGACAAGTTAAGGAAGCTGTAAACATCTCAATTTCAGGCTCAGCTGGACAGTATTTTCGAGCCCTGCCCCAGGAAACTGAAACAGGCCTGGGCAGGATGATAAATCCTAAGACTATAGGGGCCTAAAGAATTACCTATGCTGTTTTAGGGGCTCCTTATTATAAGTATGGTATAATGGGCCCTGAAACCCTAGTGTAATTATCCAGGCCCCTACATTATTCCATCCATCTACGATCAAACCCTTGCTGAGCAACATATGCTCAAAGAGACTCATCGCAGGTTGTTAAGTGGAGAAATGCTGTAGGTGGAGAACTGTGTGGAGCAAAATGGGGTTCCAATACTAGGGGGAGCTGACTACCATGAAACTTCGACTTCCATTGTCTCGCCAAAAAAGGGAGAGTGCGCCGTGCTAGCAAGCAGGAGATGAACAAAACATCCCTAAAGGCTCAATCCGCAAACCACCCGAAGGTGGACCCGGACGAACTGCAAGAGCTTCGTTCGGAGTTGGCAGCCGCCAAGGACTTCAGGGTGGGGCGTTCCCATGTTCCCCCTCTGTCTCTGCGTTTCTTCGAACTCCTGTAAGGGGAGCACTAAGCCCTTGAAGGAACCCTTATTACAGTAACTCTTATCCTCTTTCGAGGACCCTTAAGGCTACCTTCTAGGGTTCCTGTTACTGTACGAACTTCTCTCTCTCTCTCTCTCCCTCTCTCTCTCTCTCTATATATATATATGTATAAAATAATTTTGTTATCATTATTTTTGTGATTTTTACTATTATGATTCTTCGTCTTACTATTATTAGTATACTCTCTACCATATACTAGTTATTCAATGTTTCATGTTATATATTAGGTTTTCCTCTCTATCTCTCTTCGTTCGTCGAGGGTTTGTTTTGTTCATCGCAGGCGGCCGCTGACGAGGAGTCGGCCAAGCTGCGGGCGGAGCTTACATCTGCTCGCGACGCCGAGGCCGTAGGGTGCTGGCTTTATGTATGTAGTTGTCAAAATTATGGTCCCTTTTTGGGTACCCTAAATAATAGGTGCCGTACTATATTAGGGACCCAAAAAGGGACCATAATTTTGACAACCACCCATGTATTGGGTCTAGGGTTTAGGGCTTGGGGTGCTGGCTGGATCTGTGGTTTTGGTTACGGTCGGCAGCCCAACAAGCTTTTCCGCCGTGTGCGCGATTCCTTTCAGAGGTGCAACATCCATTTCGTACTCTCCATCTCTCGTCAAGACCATCATCGCCACCAGATAAAGTCGTGATTCGACTCAACCCTAAACCCTAAGCCCCAAACCCTAAGCCCTAAACCCTAAACCCCTAAGGCCCAAACCCTGAACCCTAAACTTTGGCCCTAAACCCTAAGCCGCAGGCCCTCGCTGCAGATGAGTCCGCCAAGCTCCAGCGCGAGCTGACCTCGGCGCGTGACGCGGAGGAGCGCTAAGAGGGCACTTCGAAGTCGGGGTGGGACCCCGAGCCATGGAGAAGCCGGTTTGGGGTTTAGGGTTTAGAGTTTAGGGCTTAGGGTTAAGGGAAGCCGGAACAATTTTTAAAGAAGCCACCAAGCCTCGATCTCCATGCCTCAACTCCTGTGGCAAGGAAAAGACTGGGGGTAGGAGTCCATAATCTTTTCGAAGTGGCAAGATGCCCCGGCCCGGCAATGCTACGCAGGCGCTGGCGGTTACTGAGGTGGAGAAACTGCAAAAGGAGGCAGGTGATGCTTGGGACAAGCACCTGGGTGACTGGGTGGGCTCAGTTCTTAGTGTCGACACCCTCGATGCCGGATAGAAAGCAGATGCTCGCATGTATGAAGCATCTACGTACGCACCGCTTCCGCAAACGAAGGAATGAACTCACTGCTGTGTTCAACCCTCGTGATCCGATAGACATGATACTGGCCATTACAGGTTTTAGGGTTTTTAGGGTTTGGTCTGGGTTTCAGTGGCAGAGGGTAGACACATCTCATGGCTTGTTGCTGGCCAGGTGACGAGCGCACGCGACGCCGAGGTCGGCAGGGGCGGTTGGGACTGGTTCGGTGATTCCTGATGTACCCATGTACCTACATCGTTTTTTTCCATCATTGCCCACCCATCTATCACACGGGTACAACATGCGACATAAGCATTTCCACATGTACTGGTATTAATGTGTTTGTTCGCCGTTCCTGTGGTCTAAGACCGCCGGCGCACATCAACCGCAGAGAGTCGCCGTGGAGCTCCACACTTCAAAGAGTTCTGTTTTCTTGAGGGCACCGACCCTGCAGCCTGAACCCTCGACCAGAATCACCGGACGCCAAAAAGGCACGAGGCCCCTAAACCCCGAATGTCTAAACCCCCCTAAACCCTAAACCCTAAACCCCGAAATGTCTAAACCCCTAACTTATCCCTTGCAGTTCAGCCTCTATACACCGTGAAAGCTGAGGCCTGGAGCCCCCAGAGACTCCAAAAAAAGCCCTTAATTAAGGGCTATATACCTTCAATCATGCGAGGTACCCACATAAGATTTAAGGTATATTCCTTAATTAAGGGATGTACCTTAAACTATAATGGGTACCCACATAAGATTTAAGCTATATTCCTTAGTTAAGGGATGTACCTTAAGTTATAGGTGCCGTCATATTATGATTTAAGGTATATTCCTCAATTCAGGGGTTTTGGGGTCTCTGGGTCTCAACCTGAATCCGATCGGGTGAGGCTCGCGTTGCCGAGGAAGTGGCCCGGCTCGAGGTGGAGGCCTATAGGGGCCTAAATAATTACCTTTTCCATTTTGGGGGTTCCTTTTTTTGAGTATAGTATAATGAGCCCCAAAACCCTATTCTAACTAGTAAGGCCTCTATATTATGTGTGAGCTCTGCTAATGTAGGAGCTAGGCGAGTTTACAAACGTTATGCCTCGCTGACACCTTACTCAGAGGTGCTGAGCCTTGCGCCCGTCCCTCCTGCAGAAGTTCTTTTGCCGCCAGCTAACGCACACATCTATTAT
Organism: Symbiodinium sp. CCMP2456; assembly: GCA_905221635.1. Taxonomy (NCBI): domain Eukaryota; class Dinophyceae; order Suessiales; family Symbiodiniaceae; genus Symbiodinium; species Symbiodinium sp. CCMP2456. The sequence goes on from CAJNDV010035444.1 coordinate 21,728, forward strand.
TCCGTACTCGTAATCCCTGGTTTAGGCTTGGGTCGTGTTTACGGATCTAGAATCTAGGAGTCTTGAGACGGGGTTTGATTTGAGCGCCGGCTAGTCGTACTGGCAGTCAGTAGTGGATGGTGGTGATGGTGCAGCTGGTGGTGGTAGTCGTAGCAATAGTCGTAGTAGTAGTAGTAGTAGTAGTAGTAGAAGTAGTGCAGCAGCAGCAGCAGTCGTAGTAGTAGCAGTGCCAGCAGCAAAAGGATCGGGAGCAGTAGTAGCTGCAACTACTTGGAGGTTTTTGGGTAGTTATAAGTAGGGTTCTAAGTCCCGTCATATGGGTTATAACTATAGTTGCCCTACTTATAACCCCACTTATAACTACCCATGAACCTTCAAGTAGCCCTCCATGACCAGGTGAAGACCGCTCGCGACGCCGAGGCCGGGCCCAGAGCATGGCTGACCCAGAGACGCAAGGTTTGACTTCTACAAGTTTTTATGCACATGTAAGACAATAATGTATATGTATGTATGCATGCCTGTATGTATGTATGTATGTATGTATGTATGTATGTATGTATGCCTGTATGTATGTATGTATGTATGTATGTATGTATGTATGTATGTATGTATGTATGTGTGTATGTTTATATATATATATGTATATACATAGTCACATATGCACTACATATATATATATATATACACACATACACATGCATACATGTCTTTCCTTCTATCCGTTTGCCCCGTGTGTGTGCCCACATAGGTCGACCCCCCTCCGCCTGCAAGTCATGGTGACCTAATTTCATGTCTGGTGTGCTGGTCTGAGTAAACCTCAATTATTTCAAGGGCAACCCCTATAAACCCTAACCTGTGAGGAAGCAACTGTCGATCGGATCATCACCTCTCCCATCACTGTCTTCTACTCCCGCGAGATTTTATCACTTCGCCCATAGCGCAAGCTTAAGAATCCTTTTGCTGGACAAATTTTGGTATGATTCTGAGGTGTTGCGTTTGGAAAGTGTTAAGTATTGGGTAAGTTGCGTGAGCTCGAGAGGCTCAAGCCATCGACGAGGCAGCAGCTGTACGGCAGGTGCCGCCGTGCCCATGGGTGGTTCGAGATCCCCCCCAAACCCGAGCTCCAAATACCCATCTCCCCTCTCTGTCTCTCTTTATGTGTGTGTGTGTGTAGATATATACTTGAGGGTGTGGTGCAGGATGCTAGGAACCAATGACAATCCGGCACTGGCACCCTGCACCCAAAACCCTAAACCCTAAACCCTAACCCACTGAACCCTAAACACTCAACTCTGTGCCCTCGACCGCTGCCCCACACATCTCCAGCTTATAAACCCCTAAACCCCAAGCTTAAGCCCTGGACCCAAACCCTCCCCCAAGCCCTAAAACCCCAACACCCTAAACCCTAAACCACTAAACCACTAAACCCCAAACCCAACAGACACCGATGGTTCTACTGTAGCGGCCCTCAAAATTAGAATAGGGTTTAGGGGTATATTAAGCTGTACGTGTATTTACAGTGCACATCCAAATTGGCGGAGAAAGAGGAGCTATTGCACTTTAAACCTAGAAACCCGAAAACCCTAAAGCCTAAACCCTAAACCCCACAAAAACCGAAACCCCAAAAAACCCTAAACCCTAAATCCTAAACCCAAAGCTCTTCTTCTGAAGCCCGACACTTTCGCTTCGTTGCAGGGCACAGATCCTGTCAGCGACTTGCAATGGAACCTCCTGGCTGCCAAAGACACGGAGGAGCTGCAGCTTCCCTGACTGGCTTGGGTTGTGGGGGGTTTAGGGTTTAGGGTTTGGGGGGGCTACTACGGGCTACTATAAGGGTTTAGGGTTTGGGGGGTTCCTTAAAGGGTTCTATATAGGGGCTACTATAAGGGTTTAGGGTATGGGGTTCCTTTAAAGGGTTCCTTAAAAGGGTTCTATATGGGCTACTACAAGGGTTTAGGGTTTGGGGGGTTCCTTTAAAGGGTTCCTTAAAGGGTTCTATATAGGGGCTACTATAAGGGTTGAGGGTATGGGGTTCCTTTAAAGGGTTCCTTAAAGGGTTCTATATAGGGGCTACTATAAGGGTTTAGGGTATAGGGACTACTATAAGGGTTGAGGGTATAGGGGCCTGCTTCCCTTACCATTCTGTTTCCCTCACCCTCCAGGTACCTACTATAGAGGGCCCCAGGGGTTCTAGTACCCTATATAGAGTTAGGGATGACCTTGCCTATTTTCAACCGCTAGACCCCCCCCTACACTTCTAACCTCATTCCATCACTACACTCCAATCCAACCCTCCAATTTCACCCCCAAAACCCCTCCATACACCCTTATCTAAAAAAAAAAACCCTCTTAACTCTCAC
>CAJNDV010035445.1:0-22291 GCA_905221635.1 Symbiodinium sp. CCMP2456
GGCGGGGCACTGAATTCCTTACTGGGAAAGAGGCCCAGCTGGAGAACTCCAAAGTTGTGAACCATCGAATTGCGGGGCCAACTTTGAGCTCCACAGAACCCTCTGAAGGCATCGTTAATATTCTGCACCGCCAGCAGTCACATGCCGTAACTCCTCTAACCAGGGATTTCCTTTTCCGTGAACTCGGGATGTAGGTTTGGGGCATAAAGTCGAGCATGCCTCTTCGGAGCTGCATGTTTCAGTCCGCTCCACCCCACGACCAGGTTTCCATCGTTAGAACAGTGCAACAGTGCAAATTTGTTTCCAAGTCGGAACCCACGCAATTGCCGCTGGCATCAATCTCCAGCATGTTGCCGCAAAAGGTACGCCATCCCATGCAATGCCCCGGGAGTGCTCCAAATCGTTTGCTCGACAGATGATGTGACTACCATTCCAATTGATATGGCGGCTCGGTTTCAATTCAACGATTTCTTGTCCTGGCAGTTGCTTCTGCAAAATTGAATGCATCCGTGCATTAACATGAACAGAGCAGTTCGCGAGCGGCCCAATGCAAGGAGAACCCGAATCTCCAGGACAAGTGGGAAGGTGGAGTCGAGGCGGACGGGGACATGCACCTTGGCTTTGCCGTGCCCTGTATGCCTCAGCAACAACGCGGGTCGGTGTGAACCAGTGCATCTGTTCTGCCTTTCCCCAGGTACTGCATGCCCCAAAATGCCAAGAAGGTTCTCCGGATTGCTCCAATGCGCTAGCTGCTAGTCGGACTCGACGTGACCCAAGACTGACTCATGAGAAAGCCTGGCATGGAGACCGACAACGCAGTTGCAATATGTTGCAATCACGAGGGCTGCAGACTTCCTGGGCCCTCGGAGCGTGGAGCCATGATCACCAACGACGAGACGGCCATGAATGACGGCATCTGTCGCACGCGCTAGCGTACAAGATGCGGCCGAAGACGAGCTCGTGCAACTTACTGGACCGTGCGAGAAAGCAGGGGACATCGTTTGCCCACTCATTCCTGCAAGCAGACTGCAGACTTGTCTTACGCAGCTTGACAAGGTCCTTCTTGAAAATCGTAGCGACGAGAAGCGAATTCTGGTATCTGTCCGGGCCTTAGATGCAGCTGTATAGTGTGGAGTGCGAATTGGGGCGCCACAACCACTTGCGGAATTCCCCCAGCCTTCCATGCATGGCTCACGTACCTCACAGTGGTCATGTTTTCATGCTTTCAGAGCTGCCGAGCAGCTAGCATCTAACAAGTTTTTCTTCGTCCACTCATCCACCCACCCACACGTAGCATGCGTGTACACACTCATATGTCCCTGTGTCACCGCATGAACAGAGCTTATGCGAATGCAAGTCCATTCCTTCTGCTTAAAAGACCCAATGAAGCGACCATGTTCGAGGCCCTGGCTGAGCCCATCCGGCCGGCGGCTATCATCTCAGAGGGTTTATATAGTAGAGACTGCGTGCTTGGCAGTATCGAGATTCGGCTCCCATGTTTTTTGGGGCTTCACTTCGTCGGACCTTTGCCGACTCGACAGCACAGACTCCGACTCCGCTTGCCTTGAGGCGGGCCCGGCAACTGACGGCTTCCTCCCTACTGCGCCGGTCTTGCGGCGTGGGGAGCAGGTATCCTGCTCAAAAAAACGAGTGTGAAATAGGCTTGGCTTGCAAGTGCCGTGCGGTAAATCTTCCAAGACTCTAGTTTCCTGTCAAGTCTCGGAGCGCTTCTGTGTGCACCAGCCGGGCGGCGCATGGTCAGGGAAGCTTGGACATGCTTCATGAGACTGACAAGGTAAGATATCAGAAAACTGTATTGCTGAAGTTAAGTGGGTGTGAAGCAGCCTTGCGCGGCCAACTTCCGCGCAGAGACTTTAAAGATGTGCCTCTGAGTTTCATGGACATTTGTGGATCGGCAGTCCGGCATGACATCAGTCACTTTAATTTGGACTGCCACATGGACCTTAAATGAGCAAGATGACCGATCTGTATGCCCACTGTACATGTCAAGAGTTGGGTGAAGAGATACTGCAGGCACGAACTATAAGTTGATTTTGGAGCAGGTCAAAGATGTGTTGCAAGCTTGGCAGCTGGCCCCGACACCTTTCAATGATTGATGAAGTCATTCCTCCCTTATAGTATCATAGTGCCGCAGCTTTGGTAAAACTCTCGCGCAGTCTCAAGGCCTGGGTCGCCAATCTGGCAGAGGGCTCTCGTGCTTCGCCCAGCTGGCGCACACGGATGGTCCCACTTTCAATTCTTTCAACTCATTCATGTTTCCGTGGTTGGCATGATTTCCAGGAAGGTTTGGCATGATTCCACAAGGAGTGCAAGTGTAGGGGACTGTTCATCATTGAACGAGTTGCTCACACATTTCATTGTGGTCGTTCGCCTGCAACCCTTCCGTCGTTCGACAGCAAACCTTGCATGGAGATCTGCAACTTGGTGACCTGGAAAACACATGTCGAGCTCATTGTCATAGCCTGTTTGGCCGGATATACAAGCTCCTACGCGTAGCACCCCGTAGCACAAGCGCTACGTCTACGTCCCTAATCTTTGTGCCCCTACTTTGGCTAGTGATGTTGCATCTTCAACTTGGAACTTGACAACTGGGAGGTTAGCAGCACGGGTGCATGGCTTGGCTCTTCGTATGCCTGCTAGCTGCTACAGTAGCGGCGTTGTGAGGTCACTACTCGTATCCGGTGCACCTGTCTGGCACCTTCGCCTTTGCTCCGACACAAGCTGCCGGTTTGTACCTTCTGCCGTGGGCTTGGGCTGCACACATCCATGCGTCGGTTTCGCATGTGAAGAAGTCATTCTTTGCCAGTGAACCAAACCTTTATAACAACAACAACAGCAACAACAACAACAACAACATCTCCCTAGAGGAGTGCTCGGCGACAGGCATTTGTTTGTCTGTCTGATTCATGAACATCTGCAAGGTATCAGATGCACAGCATTTCTCAGGCTCTGCCGCTTCTTCACCTGGCACTTCGCAGAGGCCAGGCAGGCATCAAGCACGTTACCGAGTAAGCTCACAGTGGGGTGCCAAAGCATTGGTCGGTGAAGCCGTGGACTGCTTGTGGGAGAAAACTCAGTCGGAAAAGCGATTTCGTCTAGCGTGCCTCATTGGCCCCCTCGCTTAGCGGCTCGTCCTCCCGGCTGCTTCTGAACCGATCCCATGTGCACTTGATTTCGAGAAAGAAGCGTAGTTTGTACTCCGTTACTCCATGACTTTATGCCATCGCCAACATGCATATACTTCTTGTGATGGCGTCAGCTAGCAATGATCATCCTAGCCTTGAGAAGGTGTGTAGTGTGTAGGCTGTAAATATGTACAGAATGGGCGTGTGCTCTGTCAGAATACATAGGCTGGAGGGCCGGCAACACCGAGTAGTTGTATCTGTTTTCGGACTTCTCCAGGTCTCCGAGGCAGCGTGTACCGTCTCCGAGATTTGCAGCAGCGAGGAGCTGTTGATGGTGACGGTTTTTCGCCTCGGTTGTGCAGCCCATCCGGCAGGAGTGGCAGCTTTGGGAACGCCTGTGCCTCGTTGCATCCGTAGCGGCCTCGGCATGCGCAGGAACGTAGGCCGTACATGGAGCCATCTTCATTAAATCAAGGCCTTTGTCAGAAAGTTCTCGTGAGAGCGGAGCACCCGGAAGGCTTCCTTTCACGCCGATGGTGCTGCCAGCTGCTTGCGCCTGGCTCTGGCCACGGCACCCTATGGCACCTTGACTCTGTGGTCCTTGTTATAGACGCACGCCATGTCGAGGTGAAAAGATTCGAAAGGCTCCTGGAATCGGATTTTCTTTGTGCAAAAGCACATTCGCATTCGCAGGCCTCCTCGAGCCACAGATTTCACCCCTTCGCAACCAGGCTAAGACGTTGCCTCACAGGCACTGTCGTGGTGGCCTCCGTCCCATGAGAGCAAGACAGCAAGAGAGCCGTCACGTTGGGAAGTGTTGCAATCTGCTTAAGTTTCAACTCTCGATCATGAGCGAGGGCACCAGCACTTGCGAGGCACTGCACCTTCTGCTGCATCGCAGGGATCTCGCCGTGCCCTCATTTCAGCAGTTTTCCCATGCTTCTTGATTCTAGTCCCTCACTGTTTTGACAGTCAGCTGCTGCATTGCTGCAGAGAGCCGGTAAGTCATTGCAGTACCACTGTTTGGGCAATCAAAGCAAGCGGAGGTGTCGTCAATTAAACCGCACAGGCCAATCGCTAATCTGCCAGCTGTAGGTTGGGACGTGGGCCATGCCCTGCTCGAATATGCCTGCGCTTCAGTTCTGCACTGCTTGGCAAACAGTCAAGTTGCTGAGTTCAGCTGCTGCTTCAGTTCGGATTGCGGGAATGAATCGCTTTAGATCGAAGCTAGGAGTTTCGCGAGTCCAGGTGAGGAAGAGACGCCTGGTTTCTGCAAGCTGCCGCCTCTCTCCTCGGGAGGAGAGCGCCTTGCATTTCTGTCGATGGAAGAGTGAACATCAGGCAGAGATGTGCTTACACTTGAGATGCCTTTGGCTGGGCATCACATAGCAACAGTTTAGCAGTTTCGTGTTGGTAAGCATTCGCCCGCCAGGAGCTGGACTTATTGGCAGAGCGTGGTTCCCAAAGCCAGGCTGCGTGTGCACCCTGCGGATGCTTGCCACTTCCCAATTGAGAGAGTTGTGTGAGCCCTGAAGAGTCCAGCACAGGGTGCTCACTGTGCAGTGGGCGAGCTTGCGGGGCGAAGGGCAGCGCTGCAGGCCGGCTGTTTATGCATCCTCCAGTCTCAAACTGACTCGTGTCATGGATTTCAGCGCCTTTTCTCTGCCTTGTGCGGCAAGCTGCCGATGCTTTTGCACCATATGCACAATGTTCGAGACTCGAGACCCGCAGGCTCTGGTGGCCGGTGGACAAAGCAGGCGGATTGCAAGGGACTTCCATCGGCGTAGAACACAATGTGAATGGTTTCGGTCAGACTCGGAAATCGTCGTGTGCTGTGACGATTGGTAGGAGAGCAGGCAGCTGTAGATGTTGTGGTAGGAAACCGGATGATTCCCTCTTGCATCTGGGAAACTGAGCCCTAGGCCCTAGACTTCCCTTCTCCCCCCCGAGCAGAACATACGGCTCCTTACAATCCACAGGGAATCCTATTGACGGCACGCAGCTACACTTTGGTACAGCAGAACCTGCCTCAGGAGACGCAGAAACAGGAATGTTGATCCCGAATTGGTTGAGACCTCCCCCTACATTGTCCGAGTTGTGAGAGTGTAAATGGTTGAGGCACCTTCTACACGCGGGCAGGTTGGAGTTGCCCCTGAGCCTGGGTTCGGTCGCCACTGACGATGGCTTCGACCGCGTCGGCCACCCAAAAGAGTAATGAACTCGTTGTGACAAAGGTTCTTGCTTGGCGGGCCTGCTGCAGAGAAGTACTTGCATGACGTATTGTCGATGGCTTGAACTTGTATAATGAAAAGTTTGAGGGAGTACGAGATGAGTAAACGCATATACAGTAATTGGTGGCGTTTTGCGGCCGCACAGGAAGACATGCAGAATGCAACTAATCTATGGAGCAGTCTAGGGCTAGGCTTTCAATTTAGGCTTCGCATAGGCTGATGTTGGTACCATATGATTCACGAGCTACCGGCTGCCATTACAGTATCGTTTTGTACGGAGACCATGCGCACCTCATGGTCACAGGTGGTCGACAAGACATTTACGGAAGAGGTTGGGATTTTCGAGCGGATCTCTTCCACTCTGCGTCCTTCCCTTGGACTCTGCATGGCATAGCCGATTCATTTTGCGAGCTGGCGCAACGTCTTTTGTGGTGTCGCCGCGGCCATTCGTTGCTACTTGTGTGATTCCTGCACGTTGAATAGTCGTACTATCTTGCTTACCTTCGGTGCAACCGCCCGGTAGAGGTCGGACTGCATCTGCAAACTGTGGCGCAAGTCGTCAGAGGTGCTCTACTGTCACCCGCACTTAACCGGACACCCCAGGCTTTAGAAACCGGATTCCTTCTTGTGCTGTTCCGCCCAGCTTAGGCGACGTGACCTACAACCGGCCAGAGGTTTCACACCAGACAGGAGCGGAGGCAGGTATCACTGCGGTAGCACATGTACCAAGTCTTGCTGCAACGGGCGTGTGGGTCAATGTGTTTTTGTCCGAGCTACTTGGAGAAAACAAGCTGCTTCAGGGAGTAGAGCTAGACATGGAAGCCGCGCTTCGATTGTAACTTCTAAATGAATCAAACTTGGAGAGTGTCGTTTCTGCACAGATCCCCGGTAACCCCTGTCGACAAAACAGATGTGTGCGCCCACACACACACACAAACTGTACAACATAACAAAGCTCAGGCCATTGCTTTCATCGACAACCTCTTCTCCCTGTTTGGCAGCGTGCTTAGGATGCCGGTCCGATGGCCTGTCCAACTCCCTTCAGGTTTGGATATGCTCATTCATGTCTTAGAGGCAACAAACTACAGCGAGAATGGTTTACATTAGGGTCATTTGGCCAAGAAACCCCAACCCGTTGCTCAGGTCAACAGGCGTCCTTTGTTATGACTTCAGGTCGCTATGGAGAGTTTCTTTGGCAGCCTTTCGGCGATTTGTGGAGTTACAGGAGCGCACTGACAGCGAGCAGTGCCCCCTATGTGGCAGATCTTGCTGTCCAGCTCGTCTTGGCATCAATTGCAGACGGAAGCTATGACGGATCTGGCTGCATCTGGCAGCGAGAGTATGAGACAGTGAGAAATTTGAAGTTGGGGACCTGGCGCCGAACGAGTGAAAGTCATCGTTAGAGCGACATTGCGCCCATCACCGTCATCAGCACGGTCGTGCATGGGTCCTCTGCCAAGGCGACACTCATGTCTCCTGACCTACCACCGGCAATGGTCATCAGGGTCCGAAAACTGAGCCGAAGGGCAAGGATTTCTCTCTCTCTCTCTCTCTCTCTCTCTCTCCCTCGCTGTCAAAAAACACAGATATATACAAACCACCTAAGCAACTTAACAGCATGAGTGTGTCTGTATGTATACAGAGACAGAAAGACAACCAGCCAGCCAGACAGACAGACAGAGACGCAGACGCACACAGACGCAGACAGACAGACAGACACTTCCATCCATCCATCCATCCATCCATCCATCCATCCATCCATCCATCCATCCATCCATCCATCCATCCATCCATCCATCCGTGCAAGCATGCATGCATGCATACGTACATACACACATTATACGTACAAGACATACAATACATGCACACGTAACTGTTTGTATATACATGCATGTACCAGTTTCCAGCTGGTTCGAGACGGTGGAGTGGCAGTTGAAGTTTCTTGTTTGAGTGGTGAGTGGGCCGCGAAAGTGAAGGCAGAGGTGTGTGCCTGGCATATGTCGGCATTGCCTCCTGCTTGAGGGGCGACTTGCTGTTTCGTTTTCGTCGGGGGCCTGAAGGGCTGAGCCTCACGCGTTGCCTGGCGCTGCTAGACCCTCTGGAGGCAACGTCAGAGAGATAGAGAGAGAGAGAGAGAGACACATGCATGTACATATACATATATGTATATATATATATATAATATATATATATATATGTAATTATATACATACATATATGGATGTATACAGAATTATAGATATGCATATATGTAGACAGGTATGTATGTATGAATGTCTGTATGCATATACTGTTAAGGTAATGTAATGTAATTATGTATGTACGCATGTATGTATGTATATACATGTGCGTGTACATATGCATGTTTTGACCATATGATGCGCGCGGCTGCTTGCTATTACACAGGATTAGGGGACATTACGCAGGATCGGGGCATATTGAATTCAATAGTATTCTATTCCCACTATTCTACTCTCTTCTATTCTATCGTAATATACTACATTTTGTCGAGTTCACCTAACTGTCTTAACATAGCTTCTTTTGTATTTTCTGAAAACACAGCATAGAAAAGTATCGTATAGTACAGTAGGGTATAATATATGATGTGATACTAGTTGTTATAGAAAATGAAAGTATACCATACTATGTTATTGTTCTTATCTTATATCATATTATATTATGGTAAATTTGTTCGCTTTGCCGGCGTGCTTGCCTTCTATCCATGTGCTGCATCCCTGGCCAGGAGACGAGAGTCGTGTCGGCACATCTTGAAGTTGCTTATTGAGGTCTGAGTGGCTCACGGTGCCACTCACTCTCACATACCATATCACATTATCCTGTAAAAACTCACGTTGTTCTATGTTGTATCATGGTATATAATATTGTGTTCTGTCATAATATATTGTTTACTCTACTAGACTATATCGTATAATGTCTCAGCACTATATTGCATTATGTTTCATTATGTTCTACTCTATTGTACTATACTATAAAGTACGATGCTGTGCTGTATTGCACTATACTGTATTATGTACTATACAATATACTGTATACTATATACTATGTACTATATACTATACCATACCACACTAAACCATGCTAACTATACTATACGATGTTAAACTATATTATACTATAGCATATACTACACTATACTTTCTTGTTTTGTACTTTGCTATATAAGGCTAGGTTAGACTATATTGCATGATATTATACTACATTTGGACAGACTGACACACGCAAAGACGACACTGATTACGAGGCCCTTCGGCGAGCGCTCCTTTTCCGCTGCTGTACGAGCTGTTCACCTCCACTATGTCACTGCAGGCACGTCTCGGCAGGAAACTGTGAACCCAGCAGGCTCAGGAAGGTGGCTTCTGTTTCCTTCTTGCGAAGGCGTTCTCATGCCCCTCCTGTGTCCTCATCTTTCGCTGATTCACTGGTGCCCTCGAACATTTCGCCATATGGCCATTGCAGTGCAGAGAAGCGGACTCAGTGTCATGGTGTCCAGAGTTTTCGAGGGTGTGTGTGCTGCCAGTGCTTTCCTTAAGAAGTTGATGCGTGGCCTGACTGCTGCACAGAAAGGCAGGTCAGGCCCGGGACCATTGGCCTGAGGAAAATGCTTCCGCAACCCTCAAAGAGAATGTTCATGGATCCAGAAACGTTAAAGCAACATGGTGAATGGGACGAGGACATGCAGGAGTCGAGGAGTGGTGCCATCGAGATGCCACGGTCGGAGGTTTACTCCTTATTGTTTTTGCGTGAGCAAAGCTATTTTGTGTGAGGGTCGCAGCATGCTGCGGGTAGGAGAGGCCGGCTTTTGCCGTTGGGTTTTAAGCTTGCGATCCGCAAGGTATGCAACACACAGCAGTATGTCTCGATTTGGTTGGTGCGTATGAAACTTTCGGAAGGTGGTGCCGGGAGACGATTTCCTCACGGTGGCTTCAATCTTGCCTGACTCCTGGCCGTTCACTGCAGATCCAGGAGTCTCAAGTGGAGTCTCACTCCTTGCGGAAAGATGAGCCAGCAAGGAATCCGCCTAAAGATGCCTATACAGTCCCGAGCTGTGCAGCCAGAACAACACAGCTAGGCCCAAAAGGGCGCAGGAAAGCCGAAGGTACGTTTCCGAAGTCCTGCTAAGGCTCCGCCTGTGCTGCAGAGACGGTTCCAAGAGCGCTGGCGTCTCTGCAGTGGGCCAAGTTGGGCCTTGCAAGCTTTCTTCCGGTGTGTTCGGAGCTTCGGTTCAGCGCAGGCTTCTTTGGTGTTGGAGTAGAGGACTTGGATGCTCGGCGGCGACTTCAAAGGGTCGACTTGGCTGGCTTGCAGCGTTGTAGCACACGGAGCGCGGAAAGATGGGTTTGGCGATCGGACACCTGGCTCGTCTGAAAATCCTCGTTTTGGTGGTGCTCGAACCGGATACGAAATCGCAAAACTGCGGGAACTGAAGACGAAAGCGCAGGTGCCCAGCTTGTGACCTCGAGCATTTGTGCATCATGTACTTAGAACTCGCCCTGCGAACGAAGAGCTACATTATTAAACCATCATGAGAGCTGTTCGGTTGATGATCCAGTTCAAGACTGACCGACGACCTTCCACAACGTGGCTCACTGAGTATTAGGACGATCTGAGCGTTGCAAATTGTGGTAAGTGATGATTTTGCCACAGCAGTCTTCCAAGACTGAGCCTGCCTGACTGAACTACGTGGTGGGAAGTTTATCGGTGGCAGCCTGATCAGCAGGCATCGTCTTTTCGTAATTGCTTCATGAAGTTGCGCACGGGCTAGCATGAGGTCCAGGATAAACAATGCTACTAACTGCCTTAGCTTTGGCCCGTGCCTGACTAGATGCAGTAGATCTCTTGGCCGCTTAGAAAGCGAAGCCGCTCCAGGTTCTCCGCACGATCGAGCTGAATCCACAGGCTTGCGATTGCTCTCTTGGCGGGTTTCAGGTCAAGGTTTGGTGGAGAGGGCTTTATGGGATCCGCGAAGAGCAGCTTCGGAAGTGCAAATCGATCGACTTCCACATGGACAATGCATGAGAGGCGGTTGTGTTCAGCTAGGCTTACTTTAACCCAGTGTCAGCTTAGCATTGATTACCAATCGAGTAGGAAGACTTGAGCTGCACGTGTGACCGCAGGTTTGCTCCCTGCTCCCCCGGTGTGAGCCCCGATGGGCTTTCTTGCTTTCTAAGGGCGTTGCGCTCCATTACCATTCTCCTAATCATTCGCTCAGCGATGCAGGAGGCAAACAAAAAAACATATCGGAGGTGCCAGAAGGCTTATATTATAGGCAATCGGCTTTTCCAGAGTCAGAGTGGAGGGCTCGTCATTGCCTATTGGACATCACCGGCTTCTCTTCGGCTTGAACGGCTTGGCATGATATTCCTGCAAGGTTGTGCTGTTTTGGAGAACGTCTTCTAGTACGCTATGTTTGTGAAGTTGTGAAGGAGCTTTTGCATGCAGACCTGGCCGTTTGGCGAATGCCAGGTAGCACAGGCAAGATCGGCTTAGCGGTGATGGCTGGATTCGTTGATCCATCTGTGCGTGTCTGGGTATATATGTGCTTATGTACGCATACATGCAGTAATAAAGGTGCTTATAGCGTCAGTGGCATCAGTAGTAGTGGGAGGAGCGGTGGTAGTATAGCGGGGACAACGGTAACCACAATAGCAATGGCAGTTGTCATTTTCAGTTTCGAAATGCCTAACACCGGGTGAGCCACGTTGCTTGTGAAAGGCAGACTCTCTTTGGGATTCGGGCCTCAATGGAATCTGCATGTGCTGACAGTTGCCACGCATGAGATTCCATGCTGTCCATGCTCTACGAACCCATCAAAATCTTCGTATCAATCCCATGGCCAGGCACAAAAGGTGGACTGGCAAACCGAATTGAGAGTTGCACAGGTGGGGATCCGCGGATCTTACGTGGAGCTTTGGCCTGGGAGGCTTCAAGTTCGACACACAGACGGGACCTCAGAGTGGCCTGTAGTAGCGGGATGCCGCCACTTGAGAACACGTGATGTGCTCGATCGGAAGCTTGGCCTTCGTTGGGGATAAGCAGAGGTCATTTGTTGGTCGAGTAAGTGACGGGATGACGCTTTCAAGGTCGACCTCGAAGTTGTTGGAAGCAGCTACGAAGAAGCTGAAGAGCATGGAGAGGCGGTGCGGTGTTTCGGGAATTTGCACAGCAAAATCAGCCGGGAGCAACTCACCACTGCAGAAACCTCGATATACTTGGAGCCAGCGGCCAGTCAACGAGCAGAGTACTTCATGTACAACTGCTCTCGTGCCACCCACTTCGTGGAGCATCCGGCTAGCCAAATAGCGACTTGTGTTTCGGCCCGCAGCTATGATAAACCGCCAAGCCTGTCAAAGCCAACCTTCTTACAGTGTGTGTGTAAGCTCGATCAGAAATTATAGAAAGCGTGCACTCGTCTGGCCTACTGTTTGCAGCTAGCATATCGATCCGCTCACATGCGCCATCGGCACCGTCTTCGCAGCTGATGGCTGACGGCAAGTCCGACATTCGTGGCCCGGCCGTGCATTTAGAGGGATTTTGTTCTGCCGTGCAGGTTCAGCAAGCTCGCACATGAGAGTCCATCTGAGGTGTGCTTTACATCTGCGGGCACCAAATCAGCAGTTGGGGAGTTCATGTAGTGACGTGCTGCAGGAAGGGTAGCCGGCATGGATTGATCACGCCAGTAGTGGAGGGTAATTACTGCAGCGGTGCTCTGATTGCAAGCATCTGCAAGCGCGTGCTGGGCTAAAGAAGAGTTGTTGGACTTGCACAGCCTCTCAGTCAGAGACTTGAAGACGAACTGTTGTTTGTCCCCACCTGTTTCGGCGGCCATTGTCACGCGATTCTGGAGATGCTAGCCCGAACAGGCATTTGTGGTGGGTGTGCGTTCTGTGTGTTTGACAAGTCGGCTTGGAACTACAGTGCAGCACAGCAGATAGATGGCTCCGGGGTGAGGCCATGAAACTTGACGTCGCCTGCTGCATCAGATTCGGTGCAACCGGCCTTGCTGAGCATCTATCGAAGCAGGACAGACTTCACAGCCAAGGTTGGGTAGCAATGTCACCGGCTGCTCGGCAATTGTGTTAATTGGAAGGCTGGAGGTTCGACAGGACCGCGGCATCTATGATCTAGGGAATCCACAAGAGTCTCAAGCTGGGATGCTCCATTACCTGCCGGGATATGCCTAGCAGACGGCGAAATGCTTCTGTACAGAGCGCTCCACGTCGTTCACCCGACCAAGATGTCACGCCACAAACCCCCCAGAGGTGCAAAGCCGTCCTACATGCGACAACATTTCCGGCACGTGACCATCCCGTCTGTCAAGCATGCCAGCTACTCTGCGACGAAGCTTATCGGCAGCGAGCGCATGCAGCGCTCATAGTTGGAGTTTCTCGCCGTGGCACCAATCCTGCCTGTCCTATCCTTCTTTGTTTGCATGCTGATACTCAGATTGGTCGTCAAACCATCAAACATCAGTTGACCGCTAATGCAGGGTCGCCCGAGATCTGTGAGCCTGACTGCTTTATGCGCAGAATTGTGCACATTCAACCCCTTAGCTTCATTGCACATCTGCAGAAGACCATCACCATAGCATTGTTTTGGCGAAGACCGCGAGTTCACACACAACATTTTGTGTCCCGTGTTTTGGATCTTGATGGCATCTGGTCTGTTGTTCGTAGTCGGTTTTATGTCAGCGAAGGAAAGAAGCGCTGGCCAAAGAATGCAACAGCTTCAAGCCGGCCCCTTGCCAGTGAGGGTATCCGTTGGGTTCAGTTTCCAGTACCTGCCGAGCTTGACCCAGTTGAAAGATCTCGGGATCCCGGACCGCAGAAGATTTCTCAGACTATGTGGGTGTGTGTGTGTAGCTGTGCATACACACACACATAGATACATACGCATGTGTATAACATACTATACAGACACTAACGCAAAATCTTCACACATACATACACACGTACATGCATATGCGATCGGCAGCAGCAGCGAGAGGAAGCAGTATCATGCGACCATCAGCCCAGATTGCGCAGCATACAGTGCAGAGCAGACCGGCAGAAGTCACCATCCAAGGATATTGTTGTTGCTCATTCGGCCGGCGTGGGGAAGGCGGCTTTCTGACACCCTTGATCATAGATCTTGTCCAGAAGTGTCGGAAATGGTATGCCCTGTTATGATCATGGTTGACCTTGACTGACGTGCTCTCTGTGCATATTGTGAAATGTCAGCAGTTTCGCGAAGACAGGGACATCTCAAAGCAGAGCCGGAAGCCTGCCTTTGAGAGTCATTGCCTGGTGACTCGGGGCTTTGCTGAAGACCCTCAAAGCACTATATCAGGCCTTGCCAAAGCTCTGCTGTGGGCCCGCTGATCAAATCTGCCTTTCATACTTGCACAATCAGTACACCAGTGCTGGTCTGCTCTGCTACGATGATTTACGAATGATTACATTGCCAACGAATGGTAGGGTCGTCCTAGCCAGGCGGAGGCAAACACCGTAAAAAGTCGTAAAAGACCAGAGCACGAGTTCCACACAACTTGCATTTGTTGCTGTGCCGTGCGCTGTCCTGTTCGTTCTGTGGATTCCATGGCTAACCCATGCTGTGAAGCCATACCAGTAAGCAACAGCGGAAGCTTAACATATGCAGCATGCACAACCCGGGTCTAGGCTCGTCGGCCTAAGCAGAGTGCAGGCTGTCACCCTAGCGACGACTGGGACCTTCCTTGGGCCTTTGGTGCTCTTGGCCGGCGGCAATGGCTGTGCGCCGGTCTCTGACATGACATGGGAGGGCCAGGGCGAACTTTGCCGTGAAAGTCTAGATTCAACCCATCACTGCATTCGAATCGTCCTGAACTGGAAGTGTTGGGAGAGGTTGGGAATCGTGAAGGAATTTCGTGCCTGTGAGGCAGTCAAGAATATGTCCATCATGAAATCTTGCTTGACCTCCGAAGCCACTGCATGTGATGCTGCGACGAGTCGCATTCGTGGGGCTGTATTCGGGGTCCAGGCCGCTCGCGCGAGTTCGAATTAAGCGGTCAACGAAGTTGGGAAGTGTTCACATGGCGAAGAAACCTGAGTTCAAGCTCCGGGCCGTGCGAGGACTGGGCGAGCAGTCACACTGGTTGTGCCAAGCGCTGATCCAGTCTGGACCCCGGAGAGAAGCATGAGTGTACAAGGCTGCACGTAAAGGTGCCTCCGAAATCCCAGCCGGCAGCCCTCGGGGCCCCGAAGTCAGTGGCTATTGCTTCAAGGGCATAGTGTGGGAGCGTTTATTGTGCATGGGAGTGTATGGATTTGCTTCTGGGGTCAGTGTTCCGCTGGACCTCGCTTCGCACAAGGATGCAGCTGCGCAGAAGCGGGCCTTGCGATCGGCGCTGGACAGCTGGGTCATGCTGGGTCGTCTCAAGCTCGGTTGGAAAGGAAGCTTACTAACATGGAAAGCCGTTTTTTTTAGAACGGACAGCAACACAGCATGGCTGGGAGTTCCAGCGCCCCATGGTTGCAGGACACGTCTATGGTTTGCGGCGTGGACGTCGAGGACAAGCACGACCTCAACAAATCCATGGTGGAGTACCTTGGGATCGCACTACGAACGTTGCCTTGGATTCACTTGCAGAGAGGACCAAGCAGAAATGCTGCGCCACAAGGCTAGGAGACGGATCCAGGTGCTCACCATGGCACGCTGACACATGCCGATATACTAAAGTCACTAAAGAACAGAAACAAGAGCCATACATTGTGCCGAACGCAGATCCGAGTCCAAACTAGTTTAGCCGGCAACCGGAACGGTCCTTAAGTGATCGGAGCCTCGCATGTGAGTGTGAGATTGCGGGCGAGGCAAGCGATGCTTCGTAAAATCATCGAGGATACGTACAAGCGTCACACGGGAGCTGCCTTGGCCCCGGCCGTCGCCGTCGACTCTGCTGCCAAGGTGGAGACTCCTGTGAAAGAACAGGTGAAATGGATCTTTTCGGAGTGGGATCTGAACGATGACGGTCTGGTCACCGGCGCGGAGTTCAAAGAAAGCCTCGCAACGCTGTGCGATCAGATGTCGCCCGAGGATGTGGAGACCGTGGTTCAAATCGTGGATAAGAACAAGGACGGCCAGGTGGATGTCGATGAGTTTCTGGAATGGGTCTTCTCGGGTGCTGAGCATACGGACAAGGTCCTCGCCGAGACGGCGGCGCCTTCTCCACCCGAGCCGTCTACAGCACAGGACTCGCAGGACGGGCACGCCGAAGCCACCGAAGTGGTAGAAGCAGAGCCACCACACGAGCCAGATTCCCTGGAGCCGCCAGCTGCCCCGTCCGCAGAGCCAGAGCCGGCAGAAGCTTCGGCCGAGACGCCAGAGGCGCCGGCGGAGCCCAGCTCCAGGGAACCCGCACCACTTGAGGTGGGTGCAGAAGCAGAAGATGCTGCCGATCTGCCAGCTGCACCTCTTTCTGCAGTCTCGTGTCGAGGCTGCACAGCGGCCGTAGTGGATTTACACGCAAAACTTAACCAGAATTTGCCTAGTAATTCTGGTCGCAAGCTGATCTGGTTCCGAACGGTCCCTAAAGGGGCAGATACATTGACAGATATGATTTGACCTAATGTATTCTACAGATAGATGATGGGCAGATAGGCAGTCAGACAGTGCTTGAAGTCTAGAGAGTGCATCTTCTGCGAATCCACATAGTTCCTGGCGTGGGAAGCTTCCTCAAGTTTTAAAGCTGTGTCTGTATATTTGTATATGTATAATATATACGAGTTACTAGTCGAGTGCGAGTGCCAACAATGTAGTATATATATATATAATATGTATAAACTCCTGCTCCGAACTGACCTATGAGGTGCTTCTACGCTGCGCAGCCTGGTCAGCTCTACACCTGGGGTCGGGGAAGCGATGGTCAGCTTGGACAAGACAAGATGCGATTTCCTTCTGTGAACTGCGCCCTCCCGTACCCCATCCCGCGCCTGAACCAGGCTGTTTCTGCTTCTGGTTTTCCCGGGTCCGGCGATTAGCGGAGGTCTGTGGTCTGCACTGGAGGGTGCACAGGTCTCCTGCTCACAAAGACTCGTCCGTGTAAGTCAGCGGTCCTGTCTTCATAGGCCAAGCAGATTTGAAGCATAGCCAATCCCCGATGACTGCTCGATGCCAAGTCCAACATGCAGAGCACTGTGTGGCAGGTTGTTCACGTTTCCTGCGGTGGCGGCCAACAAGGCGAGCGACTGCCTGCGTAAGCCCGAACATGCATCACGAGGGCCACGAGGGAGGGAGGCGCCCGGCCCGGCATGCTGCAACTGTTCAGGCTGCACTGGCGCGGTCACAGCAGATGGAGCTCTCTACACTTTCGGCAACAACTTCAAAGGCTCCCTGCAATTCAATGGAATGGCTCAGGCGAGGCCTTAGACTGGATT
Source organism: Symbiodinium sp. CCMP2456 (assembly GCA_905221635.1). Taxonomy (NCBI): domain Eukaryota; class Dinophyceae; order Suessiales; family Symbiodiniaceae; genus Symbiodinium; species Symbiodinium sp. CCMP2456. Next base: position 16,786 of record CAJNDV010035445.1, read on the forward strand.
TCGTGCCTGCCTTCCCTCTCGGAGGTCGGTTGGGCCATGGGGACGGGCCGAATGTCACTGAGCCAAGAAGCCTCTAGGCAGGCAAGGTTGATTATCACTTCCTTGTCATGAAAGACCCTCACCCCAACCCGTGCAAAGGAAAAGGTCTTTGCTTGTGGGCCCCGGCATGGGCAAATTCTCGTTCCATGCTACATCATTCCTTGTGTCTGGTGCGATGTGCCATCCCCGGCTTCTTCCGTACATTGACGCAGAATCGCCATTTGACCAGTCCATGTGTTGCAGCATGATGCGGATCGCCAGGTTGAAAAAAGCAAGAACGGGCACAGGCTCAATATGAAAGCTTGACTATATGGCTGCTTCTCCATATCTTCACTTATCATTTGTTCCCGGCTGAGAGCAGGTGGATAGACTCATCTAGAGCAGTGGCATACTTGTACGAAGAGGACGAACAGATACTGTGCATCGTTTTGTCTGTTGAAGTTCGCACGACAACACACATGCATACAGCATAGGCATAGCCACCAGGCATATGCATGCATGCATTCATTCGTAGCTACAAAGAGTATTAACACAACTGCCGGCACACATGCCGACATGCGGACATACGTGCATGCATGTAAGCTTATTAACACACACACACACACACATGCATACACGATACCTACATCCCTACATACATACATGCCAGCATACATACGTACGTGCACGTGTGTGTAGTAAACATTTATTCCAAGAGGGGGCACTCGAAGAAAGGGGGGTACTCAACCACCCTAGTCACCCTCGATCTAGACATGTGCAACGGTACATTTGGCTCACCAAAGAATGAAGTGTCCGTGTTGTCGGGCTGTCCTGGAAATGTTCCGTGATCACCACTTCAACGGGACAATGCGCTGATAGCACCGGATCGTGTCCAACTATACTCTGGATCAGTTCTTGTAGTTGAGCTGAGGAGTAGAAGCCCTGGCATCGGAGCGCGTGCTCATGGCGGCCCCTCGGCTGCAAATCTTCTGCGGGCAGTCGCTCGTGCGTAGGGGTGTTTTCCGTGGCCAGCGTTCAGGCTCCAGTATTGAGGGCACCCCTCTCGGCAGTTGCATGTAAAGCCCGCCCGCCGGACTTGGACTTGCAGATTGCTGCTGTGAAGGGCAATCTTTTCCCTCGAATCGTAAACGGCCCACCCCACCCCCAAGAACAACTCGGTAAGTATGTTTTTTTTTATTAGGGTGTATTTTTTATATCTACTGCCACTTTTGAGGGGTCGTGCTCTTGCTCTTGCTCCTGCTCTGGCTCTTGCTCCCGCACTGGCTTTTGCTCCTGCTTCTGCTGCGTCTCTTGCACCTGCTCCTGCTCTTGCTGTTGCTCCCGCTCTTGCTTTTGCTTTGCTCTTGCTGACGCTCCGCTCTTGCTCCTGCTCTTGCTCTAACTCCTGCTCTGGCTCTTACTGTTCTCTCAGGGTCTTTTGGAGCCGTGAAACCCTCCCCCGTAATCGAGAAAAGGGTTTAAAGGGCAGGGATGATTTCGGGAAGATTCGCCCCAATGTGTTGTAGGGGGGGGGGTGTTCAGTAAACGGGGAAGCGATTAGGCATTCCCGGCTCTTATCGGCCGAAACCATTTCTAGTCGGTCCTGACAAAAGACAGTGCGAGTAGGTTTCGTTCTTCTGCCATGTGACAGACAAGCAGCCCACCATGTGCGTTTGGCTGTTGTTCCGAGGCACTCTGCAGACTCTGGATTGAACTTCCGGGCAAAGGCTCCAGCACAGGCCCTGAAGCCTAAACTGCACTTCGAACCAGAGGCTTTCGGAAGCGACCATGGCTCTGCTCTGGTGGGAGCCTTCTCTGAGTTTGTTCTTTGCTGGTGGTTTGGCAGCCGTTCGCAACCTTTGATCGGTGAAAGTCTCACCCTCTGTGCTTTCCGAGAATCTTTCCAGCCACCTCAACCCAGAGGCGAAACGTACGGTCACCAGGGTTTCTCGGTAGGTACTGGTGTAGCTCTTTCTGGGATACCAAAGCCAATGTTGTAAGATTTCTAAGTTGTGGTGTATATCGAGACTTGGGCTAGCTCCACCCGGCCCGACCCCGAGGCAGCGCCGCTAGTAGCTGAGGCAGTGGCAGAGTCTTTCTTTGGGGCTGCAATCGGTACGGACAGCTGCTTGGAGTGCGAGGGGTTCTGATTCGGACAGTCACCCTTCACAGACACAGGGTGCAAAGCGCACGGTGACAGCTTAGACCGATGCAGAACAAATAGTGGAAGAGCACCTAGAAGCTCAGCAGTCCAAGCCCTGCACACCCAACAACCGCTCCAGGAGCATGGCTGAGGCCCCATCAGTCCGAAATGAGCTGCTGCATGGGCTCGGGAACTCCAGTAGGCTCAGCTTTGGCGCGGGCGCGATCTTCGGGGGCTGAAACATGCACGCGTACCCAAAATAATTCGGCGATCCGGACAGGCGTTGCGAGGCCACTACTTAGAGGCCCTGAGGGAATTCAAAGCCTGCTGATGGGCGCGGGGACTGTGGTAAGAGCACGATCTCCACTCCAAAACACTCAAAATTGAAGGGCAGAGGTGCGGGAACGCGATTCATCAAGTTCGCAAGAATCAAAATTGTCATTGCATCCGAGAGTCGCTATTTTTGGTGTAGCCCCTCTCGCCCTTGATTCTTCGCTGCCCCTCTTCACCCTCTTGCCCTATAGCTCCAGCTGCCCCATCTTTGCACGGTCAACAGCCCCAACCCCTTGCTTCCCACCGACGGGTCGTAGAACCCATAAGGCCAAGAATCAGAAATCTATCAGCGCATTGGAAGTCGAAGTCTGAAGTTGGATTTGGATCTGGTTTCAGCTGCATGATAGACTTGCTAGGCCATAAACGTTTAGGGTTTGCATGTCGGAATCAGGGTTGCGAACGGTTTTAGAATTTGGATCAGAGAGAGGATGCACAGTCGGGTGCGCTCGCCAGATACTGAACATGAGCCAATGATTAGCCTGTTGCGTGCAGGGACCATGGCGGAAAAACCCCAAACCCTCAGGCGCAGGCCCAGAAGCCAAAGCCTGGCTCCCTCAACGAAAGCCTAAAACACTAAACACTCGTGGCCGGGACCTATGAAGCCATGCCTGCCAGCGTGCGAGTTTGTTCGTCTGAGTCGTCGATTTGAAAAACTGTGTGGAGCCTTGCCTGCTTTGCGCGAGAGTGAGACTCGAATTCCTGGCATGGTCTTGCATTGATTTAACTCGAAATCCCGACTCAGCAACTGAGAAGTGCAAGGCTGGGCCGAGGGCACGCGGACAAGGCGGCAAGGGCAGAGAGGAGATCCAAGTTGCATGTGTCTGTCTGTCTTTGGGTATGTTTGTGTGTGTGTATATGTGTAAACTGGTTTTTGCTGAGTTCTAGCCTGGTCGCATCAACACTTGTCATGCGATGTGATTCGCTGAGTTCGCCTCGCAAGTGCGTGAGCTATGCCAGAGGGTCGCTGTAGTCTCGCTTGCTCAGAAGATTGCGTTGCGAGCATATGGAAGGAACCCTGGTTGCCAGGCAGATGTCCCGTTCAAATCAGGTTTTTAATAACTCGCACCACCTCTCTGTTGAGAAGACTCGCACGCAGTTTGTCGAGGCCGACGCCAAACCGCAGGAAGTCGTGCTGCCAGCTGCTGCGGTGCAGATTGATTGCGAGGACCAGCAACTCGTCTCGGCACCTTATTGTAGCCCTTTGGGGCTAAAGCTGGAGCCTTGCAAAATCCACGAGTCCCTTAGCCACTGGAATGCCGCAAGAATCAAATCAGCAAGTCAGCAGGCAGTGCGCCTGTGACTTGTTGGCAATCTCAATCCGCGGTAGGTTCCACAGCGCCCCAAGCCATTTGTTGTCTTCTGACAGGTATTCGGCCGCTCTACTCGAGGACGGAAGGCTCTTCACCTGGGGCAGCAACGGCCACGGCAGGTGGCCAGTGCCTGCGGGATGAAGCTGATATACACGCCCGGACAACCCGAGAATCCATCTCAGGGTTCTTTGTCTTCCTGGGATGGAGCCGTCATGATATGGATGTCTGTTTGATAGGGCCAGGTCGGTTCGACAAGCCTTTGCTCCAAGCTCCGAAAATCTCAGAAAGCATGTCGATTTGGAGGCTTGGACATGGAACGACGGCTGTGTCGGGGCCTGACAGGGACGCGCCACCTGAAAAGGGCCCGTAGCGAGGAGCGGTGCCCATGGTAGCCCCATGTAGGATGATCCGCTCCAGGTCTCCATGTTTTTCTGTTGGACAGGACCACAACTAGAACTGTCTTCATCTTGACTCGGGGGGCCTTGACCAGAGTTTGCTTCTTGTCATGTCCGACAGCAGCGCAACCTTTGATCTTCAACCGGATAGTTGCGTGTGCATGCGCAGATCCTCACATGTGCACATTGGCGGCCTTTGAGTGGTGTCAGGAAGAGACAGAGATCGAGCGAGAGACAGAGAGAGAGAGAGTCAAAGAGAGAGACAGCAGGAGAGAGAACGAGATTGCTTTGAAAGCTGGTTGAGAAGCAAACGGTGGTTTGCACAGAAGATTGAAGGGGCAGAGGAGAGAGCGAGAGAGACAGTCCAGTTTCGTCAGACCTCAGAGAGGCCGAACACCCAGAAGCCTTTGGAGCCCCATCTCCATGGTGCTTGCACAGCATGCGCGCTTTTCCTGCGCTTCATACCCCGAAGGTCGGCACACACTCCTACCGCAGTGGCAGCCGAGGGCGTGAGCTTGGTTCTTGCAACTCGCCGCTTAGTGGATCGCTGATGCTGGCAGGTATCAGAGCTGAGATCAAGCTGAGATCAAGTTTCGTTGGCGCACGTCCTACATGCTAGATGACTGCGACGATCGAGGTGAGCCTCGGCTCTCTCTATGCGGGGGCTGTGGGCAGCAACGGCGAGCTGCTGATGTGGGGCTACTCGGCAGCCAAAGCTCCCAGATGAGCTTCAGATCAATGTGACAAAACTACATTCTGACTGCAGTAGTTCCACTGCTCGGGTGGCTGCATCCAGAAGAGACAGGCAATTTGTCACACCCCACACATCGTAGACCACTTGCGTTTTCTATTCGCTTTGTGGCACCACCCTTGTCTTTAGTGGCGCTTCTGCACCTACCTAGACAACCCGCCCCCGCATAATTTCAGGCATCGTTGGATTAGACCTAAAAAACGCCATTGTTTACCAAAAACGCAATCTTGAGAAAAAAATGCAATCGACGATTTCTCCTTCTGCCTGCAACGACTCTGCTGAAGCACTTCAGCATGGAGCAGCTCACGGCTTAGACAATGTAGCATCGACTTAAACAGGCTTTATGGCTTAAGGGTTTAAAGCGGTATGTAGATTTAATCAGCATATTATTTACGTCTTCAGGAGCCGCTCAAACAAAAAACGAGCTTTGACTAAGTAACGTTGCAAACACCGGAATGCGGCTGTGCTTGGATGCACTCTGCGACTTAATCTGCTGACCCGGCCAATGAAATCCTCATTGGACTCACAAAGCCAAATCCCGGTATTCAGTGCATAG
>CAJNDV010035446.1:0-13393 GCA_905221635.1 Symbiodinium sp. CCMP2456
GCGTTTGCAAGCACTTTGTTGGAGCCGACGTCGGCCATTTCAGCCCAAACGAGCCTACACCATGCAGAATGGTAATTTCAAAAAAAAAGGAGATTAATTGCGTCGAAACCAACCCACACGGGTGGGTTTCAACTTTGCACGTTTCGCTTTAGTTGCGAAGGTGGCTGATGTAGGGTTGCTGATGTGTAGAGGGGTGGATATTCAGACCAGGTCTGCGTGTCCCCGATCACGCACAGGCGAGCTGCAGAGACGCGGTGATAATTTGCGAAGTGCTCTGTACTGTACAGTTTGTTGGGTTTGGGTTTCGTGTCTAATTGGCGCTCACTTTGCCAATGGAGCTCTGATGACCGTTCGTTGGAAGCTGGGGGGCATTGTGATGTCATGCTTTTGCTCGCGAAGACGGGCTTCACAGATTCTTTCTCGTGGTTGGTACCCGGTGAATCGATTTCCGGGGGGGGGGGGGGGGGAAACCAGTCTCTATCCCTCCTGTCCAGCTTGCGCCTTCGTGGCCTTCCTGAGCTCATGATGTGTTGCGGCTTTGCTGCCGCGAATAGAGTTCATGTGTTTCCCACTTGCGACTTCGTACCATGGCAGCTTCGGAAAGAAGACGGTTTGTCCAGCTGTCGAAATGAATGTGACGGCGACGTTTTTGCGTGTAGCAGCTAGGCTTCCAGCTGTATTCAGATACAACAAACTTGTAGTCGTCAGTGTTGAGCACGTATGTTTCGTATGTAATTAACAAACCCGCCTAATGCCACTGCGAACCAAACAGGCGTAATTTTTTCTGGACACACTTCGGCTTCATGATACTCCACTGAAACCCAACAAACAAAAACAACACCCTAGCCCCACGTTTACACCCAGCCCACCCATCCTCCCCCATCCGACCCTTATCCACGGACACTCCCCCCACCCTTAAACCTTTTTTAGCGTGGGCTGCTCGGGGAAAAGGTGTAACACATTCAGCGGGGTTTCGGACTATTGGCCAAGTTGTTTAATTCAATTTCCGTCATATTGCTATGCGCACATAGATCGGCAAGAGTTCGTCGTCGAATATCGCGGGACCCGTTTCCAGGTGAGTTTTATTGGCACACGTTTGGTTGAAGTTTCATGCGACCGCAGCATTCGGCAAGGCAGCGTCGCAATTGAGATTGAAGTTGTTTTGCATGCATTTCTCTAGGCAGCCTAGCCTCGCATTGGCATCAGTCACTCATCATTCCTTAAATAGCATCCTTGGCGTTGACGTGTCGCTTCTTGACTCACATGGGATGGTGTGGCTCATGTCGGCTTTGGATGTTGGGCCGCACCAAGCAAAATTTTTAAGCTTGATCGGAGGAAGATTATTTCCAGCAAGGCATCTCGAAGTTTCGCTGAACCACCAACTTGTTTTGTTATGCCGCTATGCCCTTGCTTCAATGCGCTGAGGTATGGATATGGGTGTTTGCCCTTGAGGGTGCCAAGGCTTTGTGCCCAGAGATGTGTATGACAAGCACCGGGCAACAATGGCCATGCAGTCTTTCGTTTGCAACACGTTGTGTTGCCAAAGTTTTTGACAGTATATGTTTCGCAATTATTGTCACTACTGTCTATGTACCACCGCCGTGAAGCTGCCATTTTCCAAGGATTCTACAACAATGGATGTGAGGTTGGCATGAACAATAACCCCAACCGAAGCTCTGCAGATGACTTGCACATCGCAGTCATTGGACCCTACAGTGGCAACATCGGCGATATCATGACTTCTGCCGAGCCCCTCCTGGCAATTGCAGCGCAGGAAATCGAAGACAGTGACATCCTCCCGGGTTATCGTATACATGCGCATCTAGCGGATTCCGGATGTTCGGAAGCGGGTGGAACATCAGCAGCAATAGCGTCGTTGATACGTGGGCCGCAGAAGCATGCCATCCTCGGCGATTGTTGCAGTCAGTCCTGTGCAGCGATTAATGATGCCATGCAGCTGTTCAACATCTTGCAAATTTCCCCCGGATGTGATTCGCCCAGTCTCAGCGATCGAGAACGATTCCCATATTTCACCCGAATGAGCCCATCGGATCGTTACAAGGTCATCGCTATCTATGAAGTCATGAAAATGCTAAACGTCCAGCGGGTGAGCACCATTAGTGGCCCGATCTACACGGAAGGCGCCAAATCCTTTTTCCATGAATTGATAAAACGGGATCTGGAGAACGGCACGTATCCGTGGACGATCTTGTCAGATGCTTCCATCGGATTTGGCAGCATGGAGGATTATGTCATGGTTGCAGATACCTTGAAGAAAAGAGATTCCCGAATCAACTTGATGGCCTTGCCAGAGTTTCTGCGGCGTTCTTCATCAGGTTCTTTGAGTTTCGCTGCCCTTATCCTAAACCCTTATCCCGAAAAGCCAGCACGAGCAACCCAGGTTTGTTGGGGTGCCACTGCTTTGCCAATTCTACTTGCGCGACATGTTGCCACCAGCCCCTCGAAAGTTTTAGGTGTTGGAGGTTTTGTGGCGAAAAGGGTTCAGGGGTTTAGGGATGAGGCCGGGATGCAAAGAAAGGTTATACCCACAGGCCCCATAGTAGTTCGTTTCTGGGATTACCTTATAGGATCCTAAATATGAACCCCAAAAAGGAACTACTATGGGGCCTATGGGTATATATAGGGAACAGGTCGAGGCCGTCCCGACCGGGAGAGGTATACCGCTCTTGTGCATGTCATCTTGGCCCCTCCTGTGCCCGGGAGCTGGTAGCTTCACCCAGCGAGGGTTCTCAACCCCAAGAGTTGCTAAACTTTAAACCCTTAAATCCGAAACCCTAGGCAGGAAATCTCATTTTCGAGCTTGATGAACAAGACTTGACCTCGTGGAGCTCAGGACTATGTTTGGTTCGTTGCAGCCTTCGACAACTGGATCCCAAATATCACCGCCAGCTTCGCGGGCACTCAGGACGCTTGGACGCAGATTCTGTCGGTTTGGTATTTCTGGTCGCCATGGTTCCTTCTTCGTCGCGAATAGTTTCTACGGGTGTCCACAGCCATTCTTTTCACGCGTGCGTTCTGGTGTTCTGCCTTAAACGGATGTCAACCGGTTTTAGGGTGTAGGGTTTGGGGATATACCATCTCCGGCGTTTGTTAGCAGCTCGTGCGAAAAATAAGTTCCCGTCCTTCTAAACCTTTGTCCGTATCTATTTGTCCCCTGCCTGAGGTGCTGTGGTTGTGAGTTTCAAGTTATAAGTAGCAGAAAAGCTTTCCACAGCAGTTGAAATTTCGAGAAGCGTGAATGGTTCGAAGTATTCTTTTTTTGTCGGCTTTTGGATAATATAAATACATGGTGCATGTACTGCCGGTGCATTTTGGGGATGAGTGAACATTCGGGTGTAAGCCGTTCGTTTGCTTATGATTAGTTTCAGCAGCGTTTTCATTGAACCGGCTGAATGTAAGGGATGCCCTTGCACCGCCGACGAATTGCACACCGTGTCATATGGCCTCATTGTCAGCGGGCGTGGCCCCATCCAAACAACCAGTGATGTCCACGGTCTTTCGGGACGGAGACTCTCAGACCTTTCAGAGCAATACAACAGGGAATGTCAGAGCTTTGGAGGCGGTCAGGGCTCTTGCAATGCCTTGTGGTCCGGGTACTTTTATGATGGTCTTTGGCATTTCGCTTCCATTCTGCACACTTATTTGGTCGAGCAGAACCATTCCATTGCAGATTTGGGAACTCCGTCGTCAAGACTGGCCCTCTACGAGTTGTCACTGCGCCAGGACTACATGGGTCTTACGGGCCCGGTACGCCAGTTCAACAGCATCGAGCCCACAACTACCCCACCGTCATTTGGCGATCGAGATGGGCTCATGTTGCTTCGCCAGATGTCTGGCCCAATTGGCAATGAGTTTGTTGAGGTGGCCCGGCGAACGAGTGCAGCAACAACTTGGCTCGCTGACTTGCGGTGGAGCCCGCTGGATAGCACAAAGATGATCCCTTGCAGTGGGGGAACATGTGATCTTGAAAGTGCGTGGATCCCACGAGATCGCATTGAGCAATGCCCAGCTGGATCCGTCTTTTCGGTTGAATTGGGCTGCGTTGCTTGCACACCCGGCAAGTATGCAGATACCAATATGACAGAGTGTTCCTCCTGTGGCATCGGTACATTTGCGAATGAAACAGGCCAAGGGGGTTGCACCCCATGTTCCCCAGGCAGCTTCAACAACGCCCTTGGTGCCGAAAGTTGCGAGTTGTGCGGCCAGGGCTTCTTTGCAAACACATCAGGCGCATCCTTGTGCAGGAAGTGCGACTTTGACACGTATGCATCAGAGAAAGGCCTTATGTCGTGCTTTGCTTGTCCAGCGGGCACAACCACAGGCTTCACGGGAGCCGTGGATGTGGAAGCTTGCCAGTGTAAGGGTGAGCTGTGGGACGGAGCATGCGTGGTGTGCACCGGGGACACACGGTTCGAGGATGGGCAATGCATCAGCTGTTCCAGGGGACTGATATGTGATGGGGGCAAAGAGCCCATGCTTGCTGAGGGGTTTTGGGCTGCAGCCGATAACCGCTTCAGCGTCTATCAGTGCGTCCCCTATGAATATTGTCCCGGTGGGCTACCAGGGCAGTGTAACGGAGGACGAATTGGGACACCATGTGCGGACTGCCCGCCTGGGCAGTCTTGGCAAACAGACGTTTGTGCCGAGTGCACCCCCTTCAGCGTGGTAGGATGGCTCGTCGCAGGCCTTGCGGCTGCGCTTGGCATTCCAGCGGCCTACTATTTCATGAACACCAAGCAAACCTCGAAGGCTACCACGATGCTCGCTACCTCATGCGGTGTTGGTATGACGATCAACATGTTGCAAAGTATCGGCATCATTGGATTCATCCCCTTTTCTTGGCCACCTGCTTTGCAAGGGTTGTTCAACTTGATGGGCATCTTCACGCTGGACTTGCAAGCAGTCGGCTTCGACTGTGTTTCCTCCAACCCTGTCCCTCGTGCGATGAGTTGCAAGGTTGTAAGAGTCGAGGATTGCAAGTGTTTGGAGTGCTCTAAGGCAGCGAAATCACAGGGAGAGTTTACTTCCCGAGGATCCCAGCCACAGCCAAGGTCCTAGGCTACGTTTCTATCACCTCTGCTTTGCCGGCGGCATTGACATGGCTCCTCGTGTTCAGCTTTCTAAGCAGGATCCTTCCGAACAAGTTTCGCGTCGAAGCATCGAAAATGCTGAGCACGATGGGGCAATTCTTCCAAGTCAGCTGCTTGGTCCTGCAATATACTTGCAGTTGAACGTGACCGTCAATGCTGAATTGGCTAGGATGCCCGAGACCACACCTCATGTAGCTTTTCCTTTGCTGTGGGTACACCCCAACAGCGTAGTCTGGAAATGATGGCCAGCTGGTTTGCCTTGCCTTGTGCCGTTGTGGCCTACATGCTAAAAACCTTCGCATCCGCACGTTGCCCTGCGAAACCCCAAACCCGAAAAGTCCAACGCCCCCAAATCCGAGCCTTATAAGAATGGCAAACCTCAAAGATGTGCGCCCCATTGACTCCAGGCTTCACAATCTACAGCAAGATTGCGCTGTCACCCATGATGTGCTACTTACTTTGCCAATGGGAGGACTTTAAACTTTGTGGTATTGCATCTGTATTTGTCTATCTTGGAGAGGTTGAGCCTTTTTTTGTCTCCTGTTTTCGTTGAAGAAGAGAGGCTACACCCACCCAAACGGAAAGAGCGGCTTGTTGGAGAACAACGGCATCTTCTGCTTCGAAAGCCCTGAGCACACGCGGATGCTCCTTGACTCGGTTTGGGGTTTTGGGCGTAGGGTTTGCAGGATTATAGGGTCCGGGGTTTAGGGTCTCCCAACACCTATTCTAATTCTTAAGGCTCCTATATTTGTCTATATATCTATAGTCTATATATGACATAGTTATGCTTCTGGTAGTCTGTTCTCTTTGAAGCTTGTAGATTCCGGTAGAGAGAAAGGGCGGCGATGTTCTTCCTGCACATGCTTGTGCTGCAGGATTTGGAATCTAGGTTGGTCGATTCTTGTTTCCAGCTCGTTGGGCTAGGAAAGGACAGGGCTTCTCATAGATCGAGAATAAAGAAGTTTAGATCTGAGGGTTCAGGATGCAGGGGACTCACCCCCAAACCCTCAACTAAATCCTAAAACGCTACACCCCAAAACTCGAAAACCCCTTAGGGTTTGCGGCTGAAGTTCTGGTTTGCCCCAGCTCAAACTGAAGCTTTGGCCGAGTCAGTCCCGGCGTTTTGTAGAGATTTTAGGGTTGGGGGTTTATACCTTAAGAACCCAAAACCTACTTTTTTGTAGGGTCCCTATAAATCCCCATATTAGGGTTTATAATAAGAACCTACAAACAAGTGGGTTTTGGGTTCTTAAGGTATAGGGCTTAATTAGGTTTGAGGGTTGGATATGCCGTTTAGTGGACAAGGTTCCATAATAAGAAGCATGGGGTCTGCACGCGCTTGCTGTGGAGTGTATCCGGTTGGGATTTGTGTTGTTTGCAAAGTTTTGCTATTTCTACTGATGAAAGCAGCATGCGAACCGCGGGCCTCAGCACAGACATCATTCGGAAAAGTGCATGTGCACCTTACAGCCCGAACTTGTGTACTGTTGCCATATTGCCTGAAGCCCACATGTTGCCAAGCCCGTTGGATTCGTAATTAGCCGCAAGATGCCAATTGCAATCGCAGCCGTGTCGTTGATATCCTTTCATGCAGTCCTCGAGACTTTAGAGCCTACTGCCTACACCCTCTGCTTCGCCCTGGCCGCTTAAATGTGGCCAGGTTCATCGCTGGACTTTGCACCATCGCTTTGTTGGCGAGCGACTTGGACAGAAACTCTGCAAGCCCAAGTCGATTCTTTAGATCTTATAAGGGAGTTTCCGAAAACAGGGGACCCTACTATAGTACCCTAAATAGTAGGACCCTTATTATAAGGATCCCAAAATAAGGTACCCTAATTTTTGGAAACTCCCATCTCGGCCTCAGAGAGCCCGAATCCTCCGCACGGGTTTCTGAAGACATAGGCAGCGACGTGTTTCGCCAACCGCCTAGTACACTGCCACGCGACTGTGCAATTTAGGGCGGGTTTTCTAAGTGCGGCAATGGGGCTTTATGGGTTTTCATATCAAGTCGAGCAACCTGGACGCAAATAAGCGTTCACCCCAAACCGTGTAAACCCTTGCGAGCATCGAAACCCTGAGGCGTAAGCCCCAAACTCTATACTCCAAGAATTCCTCGAAAGCGACGGCTTCGGGAGGATCGCCACAGCAATCACCCCTGTGGCCTTATAAGGCTTATGCTACGCGCCTTCCTAACCAGCATAAGGAGCCACAGCTTCTAACCCTACTTAGAGGCGGCTGATGGGCTCCATGGACTTGGCAAGTAGGGTTGTAAGTGGGGTCATAAGTGCCTTAAGTTAAGTAGCGTTATCCAGAAAACAACCATACCTATAACCCCATTCATGAAGCCCCCTAAACCCTAAAGCCTAAACCCTATAACCCCATTCATGAAGCCCCATGAGCTTCTAAGTACGTCCAGTGAAGCCATGCTCTTGGTCCAAAATGGAATCTCCATTGTACCTATAGTCTCCCTTGTAGTTCCTTGTTGGGATTGCCAAGTATATATTAAGGATTTTATGAGGTATCCCCAAAAAGGAACTACTTTAGGCTTTAGGGCCTATGGGTAGTTCCTTTCTGGTTTATCCAACCCAAACTCCATATACGGGATCCCTATAAAGTACCCCCTTCCACCCACCGAAAGGAACTACAATGGAGGCTATAGTCTATAGGTACATCGCCATGCCTAACCTTAAACCTTAAACCACAGACGAAACCCCTCAAGCTCCAGACACGGTAGGTTTCTATTCGACAGCACTTTGGGCCACGATCCGCGCACCGAAGTACGCCGCCGCTGGTAACGCATCGACTCTCGGACATGGAAGAGCATGGTACCTAGCTCGGCTCCATTATGGTTCATTTTTGTGGTTTACATTTAGGATCTTATTAGGTGATCCCAAAAAGGAACTACAATGGAGCCATATTTAGGATCTTATAAGGTAATCTCAAGAAGGAACTACAATGGAGCCTATGGGTAAACGCGGAACTCTGGGATTCAGGGTCTGGCGTTTAGGGGGTTAGCGGTTTACAGCGTTGCGGGTTTAGGCTGTGCCAGGGTTTATGCGGGTCATGTACCTACATGAACGAAACTTGCATATTGCGTATAGAAGTGGAAGTCTGCAATTAGAGTTGATCAAGAGAGTGTACATAGCTATATGGACACATCTCCGAATACTACAGGTAGCATAGCAGCCTAAGGTTTTGGCAGCCATTCTGGTGTGAAATAATATTCCATCTTCCAGTGGTCAGTGACGCAAACAACCCTGGCTGTCTGGCAGTCCTTGGATGGGCCACACAGAATAGGATTAAGGTTTATATAAGCATGGGCCTTAAGGTGTGGGATCGGAGAACAGGATCAAAGGTCTCGAGAGCCACCGGGTCTCGGCGCAGAGGGTTCGGTTCACCGAGGGTTCCAGGCACGCCAGACCGAGCCACACATGCTTGCAGTATAGGGCTATGCAAGCTGGAAGTGCGAGGATCCCTCGTCAAGCAGCACATAACGTATAATTATCAAAAGCTCGAGACAGAATTCGCGACAGAAGCTAGCCTGCCACCTGAAAACGAGATGTTCGGGTCACCAACAAGGTTCATGGCAGCCACGCGATTTCTTCTGTTCCGCTTCCGCACGGACTCGTGGTGGTTTGGTACCTTCATGCTCCTCGGTGAACTGGACGTGTTACTCAGTGGAGGCATGACAGCAATAACCTCAACCATGAACTTGCTGAGCTACTTGTGCAATACTACAATGTACTAGAATGTACTACAGTACACTACAACATACAAAAAAACATACTATCATGCATCTTCAACTTCATTTTACAGCACGATTCGCAACCTTCCATTGTCTTGCATTGCAATGCAGCGGGACCCAAAACATTGATATTTGGTGAGAAGGCCACCGTCCACGGTGTCCCGGACCTTCCAATATCCTTTATAAATATTTCAAACCATATTAGCTATCCTACTACAATTCAAGGTATATTCCTTAAGTGGTTGCTTTGGAGTTTCGTTTTCAGGGTCTGCGAAGACAGAGGCCAGATGAGGCCTTATCGCCTGCATAGACTTGCTGCATATATGAACTCCAGTCATCTCCAGTCAACATTAAGGATAACCGGGAAACGGAGCTTTGTTAAGCAGAGACATACAGTCTAAGATCAGGATCATATTATGTCCCTTCTGGGTTCCGGCGAAAAGATAGCAGGGGCAACCCTAAACACCAAAACCCTTTGTCCGAGTGTGAGAGCCGAAACCCCAAACCTGATGTAGCTGGACCTGTCGCTTGAATCCGTGTTGCTTTGTTCGAAGCTGCGAGTCGAAACCCCAAACCCTGGACTCAGAGCATGTACCTGAGGCTCCCGCGTGGTTTGTGCCTCTCCATGTCCATCGTCTTGGCGGCGGACAACCCGTACATCCAGGCCCGGTCTGCTAAAGGCTGTGGTCTTGACTTGGTTAGGAGTTTGAGCTTCTTGTTTGGGGTTTTGGGTATTGATAACGTACTGCAAGGTTTTAGTCGTCTTGGTGAGGCTTCGTTAAACTGTGCCAAGCTCGCTTTCATTCACTTCAGTGCTTTGCTTCTGCATGTGCGGTTGCATGATGAGCCACTAGGCGGCTGCTCCGTTGGTTTGAGCCATCTCACATAGGCCGGAGAGACAGGATTCGAAACTAGCTTTCGATATAGGGCATGGCGTCGAAAGTAGTACGTGTCGGGAGTCTGATGTACTTGGCTAGTTGGGTCGCTGCACGAGCGATTTCACTACATGTAAGCTTCCGTTTCGATATTACCGTTGAGATGAAAAAGTATGACCAAAGACCAGACAGAACCCTTGAACCTTGAACCCTACCTTTAGCCCTAAACCCTAAACCCTACAACCCTGAAGCATAGAGCCGCATTCAGCCCTGAATCAGATGATCTTGATCATCTCCGTCATCCTGACTTACATGCTCGTGTGTCTTGGCTGGGGCTCCATGTACCCAGAGACTCCAAAACCCATCGAACATGGAATACAACTTACTTAGTTTATAGTAGGAACCCGAACCTGATTTAGAGGGTTTATGGTTTAGAGTGATTCCTTCATTAAGGGGTCTAGGAGTCTATGGGTACGCAGACCTAGGAGCAGCAGAACATGGGCTCAGGGCCTTCGGTTAGGGGTGTTTGCCTCAGCGTCCAAGTACCTACAAAATTGGGTTGTCCGGTCTTTACAGTCGAAGTGTAAAAGCTAATTACACATAGGTACATGGACCCGGCGTGTTCGACCGTAAATATTTCAGGTAAATAGCATCTGAGCCGACATACAACCCTTCGTGGAGCCACGCAGAGTCCGTGAACTCGGAGAAACAGCTTGACCTGCGACTCTTTCAACTTGTACTAAAGCCTGTAAGCACTAAGCCCGAAACCCGAGGCCTTAAACCCTGCAGGCCCTGATCCCTACCTGTAGTCTCCATTGTAGTTCCTTTTCTGGGTTTATCCATGTCTATATGTGTATGGGTCTTATAAGGACCCTAAACCCTAAACCCTAAACCCTAAACCCTAAACCCTAAACCCTAAACCCTAACCCCAACAAGGAACTACACTGGAGACTCTCGGTCATTTACGAGCGCTGAGGCAGTTGATCACTTGGCCTTGGAAGCTCCCCGCCCTCAATGCCTTCGATGCCATCGTCTCTTTGTCATAGTTGGGTAACATTTTACATTTTGAAGGGTACTTAAACCCAATAAGGAATATAAATTTACATTTTCAATACTACCCCAACCATGAACAAGGTCTCCTCCGCGATGCTGATGATGATGGCAATTCTGGGCCTCCTGGTTGAGGGTTTAGGGGATTTAGGGTTTAGGGTTTAGGGTCTGGGCCTCCCGGTTTAGGGTTTAGGGGATGATGGCAATTCTCGGCCTTGTGAGTTACTAAATCACACTGGTTTTGTGGTTAGGCGGTTACAATCTGCCAGAAAAAACTAGGTACCCCACAAAGGGGTACTGTAGGGTATGACCCCTGAGCTGGGGTTGGGGTTACCCAAAGGCTCTAAAGTAGTTCGTTTTTTGGGTTCATATATATATATATATGTATATATATATATAACCCTATAAAGTATTCCCCAAAAGGAACTACTCTGGGGCCTATGGGTATAGGGTTCAAAAGGTTGACTTTTCAGCTCCCCAGTCTCGATCCTCGAAGAGCTCTGGCGTAGGGTTTAAGGGTTTGGGGTTCGTGATCTTGAGTTTAGGCTTTAGGGTTTAGGGTTTAGGGTTTAGGGTTTAGGGTTTAACCCTAAACCCTAAACCCTAAACCCTAATCAAGTCCGGTTTCAAAAGGGTTTAAAACTTCGGACATCCAACCAAAGAGCCCGTCAAAGTCTGCTCGCAACTGCTATTGCTGAAGTCTGTCGCAGTATGTTCAAAGCCCTAAGCCCTAAACCCCTAAACCCTAAATTATGTGGGTCGAAACCCTAAATTCAGAGGTTCCTTCGTTCGAGACGATGCTTGTTCCAATTGCAGTTTGTTTTGAGGCCCGGTATACAAGCACAAATGCTGCAAAGTGGGCTATGGCTATAGTGGTCATAGGGGTCTTTTCAGGAACTTGAGCAGGTTTGTTAGCGGTCTGCATATCTAGTATATTACTATCCCCATACAGGCTCTATATTGTTTTTTAGTATAACATGCCGCGAAATCCTGTTCGAGGCTTAATGTTGACGCCCGGGGGCCCGAAATCCTTAAAGCTCTGCAGAGCCACACCGAAGTTATTCACAAGAAGCCTTCTCAGCGAAACGCTGTTGCAATCAAAAATGCAAAGCTGATTATTACGTCTGCGCGTGGCCAATTCCCTCGCAGCCTGCTTCCGTGCAGGGCTGGGATTGGCATAGGGTCTAGGGTTTAGGGTGTTTTTGGCAATGCAAAGTCAGAGGGAATCTATGCGAGCTTTGCAGTTGGCAGCGCGCACCTTCTCTGGCATCTACAGACTGTAAGTCTTGAAATGGTCTCTCACTCTCAACAGCTTCTTCATCATTCGGGGTTTCGCAGTGTTCATCCTTTTCTTCACTCCTGGTTTCGTCATCATTTTGCCATCTTGTTGGTATCATTTTCCGTTTTGGGAACGGTTTGGGCCCTTCTGCGCCAAACGATGAAAAATGATGAGCTAAGCGGCAAAAAAATAAATTTGCTGAGGCTCTGCTCGGTTTGCCAAGATTACAGGATTTCCTTGCGCCCTTTCGTTGTCCCTTTTCCGCCAAACGATGAACAGACCATGAACAATGATGAAACATATATCACTATGATACTGAGTCTGAACACGATGCTGAACAAGAGAACAAACATGTTGGTGAAATGGTAAATGATGATAAGGCGATGGCCTACATGTTAAAAACACGCCAAAATTTGTTATGGCGAGCCCTGCCTCTCCACGCACGAACCTCTACTACAGTATGTGCTATACTTTAGGGATCTTTAGGGTCGAATAGCATGTGAGGGTAGAATGCCAAGCGCCGAGGAGCCTTTGCCCCAGAGCTCGACGATGCCTTAAAGGAGCAGCTCACGGATTTTGTCATCGGAATTGTGATGTTCCTGCCGCGCAGCTGAGTCTTTCTTGGGGTGATTTTCGGGTCTAGGCCAGGGTCTGAAGAGTGCTGCGCAACGACAACTGTCTCGAGCCACGGAAGCTGGCCCATAGCCTGCCAGCCATGACACACCCTGGGGCTCCAAACAGCTCAAAGTAGGCACTATTTATAGACTTTAGACCCCAAAGTAGGTACTATTTGTATACTTGGAGCCCTAGGGACAGGCTGTCACTTCCTTTGCTAAGTACTCTGGAGTTTGAGCCTGCATCCCTGCTGCCCCTGCTTGCTTATGGGTTGCATTCAAAACTCAAGAGGATTCCGTTGCATTGGCAGCCAACATCAGCATCGCGGTCGTTAGGGTTCTACTCGGCTCCTTTCGACTCTTCAGTGCTCCTGATGCTGTGAGATTAAAGCCCGTGCATCCCCTGAGATCCTCAGGAATTGCGTCGTCGTCATCATGCTTTGCGTGGCAGCATTCGGCTTGGTCAGATGCCTTGCCGCATTGTTTTTTGTTTATGGAAGGGGAGTGGTCTGGAGGTTGGGCGGTTACATATGGGGGAGGCGGGGTTGTCACCAAGAAAACTATTCGTTTACAGTCCATATATACATATGTGTATGTACACATATACACACACATAAATAAATAAATAAATAAATATATGTATATATATATATATAAACAGATAGCACCCCCCTCCCCGTTGGTTTCCGGGCCCCCTCCAATGGATTTGGGCTTTCTGT
>CAJNDV010035449.1:165-20014 GCA_905221635.1 Symbiodinium sp. CCMP2456
GGTTTAGGGTTTTAATTAGGGTTTAGGGTTGCGCGCGCATCGGTTGAGGGTAAAGGGGTTTAGTTTACGGACTTGGGCACACGTTCTGGGCAGAGAGAGCTCCCGGGCCAAGAGGCAAGCCCGCTGCAAGAGGGGGTTGGGTTTTGGGTTTAGGGTTCAGGGCTTCGGGTCTTAGGGCTTTAGAGTTGAAGAGTTTAGCGTTTTAGGGTTTAGGGTCACGTGCGCTCGGCGCATCGCTTCAGGGTTTATGGGGTTTACAGTAGGTTGAGGGTTTAGGGATCGTTTGGGTTCAGGGATTAAGTAAGGTTCAGGGTTGGGTTTAGGGGCATGCCTGGCGCGCGCATGTCAAGTCGTGCAAGTGGTATCCCAGAAGAGAGTGGCACAAGTGTTACAAGTGGCGCAAGTGGTGCAAGTGGTATGGGCCCGGCCAGCAAGATGATCAAACTTAGCAAAATGACGCGCCCCTCTAGCTGAGCAGCTGGACCAAGATGACCAAAATGACGCGTCATTTGCCTCACCACTAAAATGACTTAAACGACACGTCATATTGCCCACGCGCGCCAACCCCAAGTAACCAAAATGATCGTCATTTCGCCGAGCTTGTCGGTTCGGGATTGCCAGCACTACTACTACTACTACTACTACTACTACTACTACTGCTACTACTACTACTACTACTAGTCTTCTTCTTCTTATTATTATTACTACTACTACCACGACGACGACGACTACTACTACTACTGCCCACTCCTACTACTGCAACTACTGCTACTACTACTGCTGCTGCTACTGCTGCTGCTGCTGCTGCCAGTACTGCTGATACTGCTGACAGTGCTGCTGCTGCTGTTGCTGCTGCCGCTACTGTTACTGCCACTGCCTCAGCCTCTGCCACTGCCTCAGCCTCTGCCACTGCCTCAGCCACTGCCACTACCTCTGCCACTGCGACTGCCACTGCTTCTGCTGCTGCTACTGGTTCTGCTGCTACTGCCAATGCCACTACTATTGCGACTGCGATTTCGACGATGACGACCTACGACTGCGACCATGATGGAGTTGGTGATAATGAATTGCAGCTGTTGGGCAGCGTGTTTGCAATCGCGGAGGCTGTTTCAGGAGTAGAGGACATGGGATGACATCCAGGTAAGGATGACATTCTCACTGCACTCGCTCCAGTCACCAATGACGTCGCTGTACGTGTCTCCTCAGGTCAAAATCCCAATGTTCCGATGCCTCGTCACTATCTTCGCGCCCAAGGTCGGGTGACCAAGCCTGCTGCAAGCATGGGGTTTTGAAGGGTTTGGGATATTTGCTAAGATTTTCGGGCTACTCCGGCTACTCAGCTACTCTGGCTCTCGTACTAAATGCTCAGCGGTTCGCAGACGCGCACAGCTCCAAACAGCAAGTCTCTTCTGCTCCGCAGCTGTAGCCAGCTTTGAGTCGCTTCATCGCTTTGCTGGTGAATGCTCCTGTCAGGGCCATTTGGATCGTCTCTCCGGGCACGTTGGTGGCAGCGAACATTGCCGGATGATTATGTCGGAAGCCTTGGCCCAGGAGGTCGGATGCGGGTGAGTGAACTATTAGTAGAAGTGCTCGTTTCGGGGCCGGGAAGCCCGGGTCTCATGCTTCATGGCAAGCACCTCAACTGACTGGTCGCCTAGTCTCGAAGGCTAAGATGTCACCACAATCCAAGATCCGACTTGTTTCGAGCAAAATGAAATTGGGTTTGGTATTCTAAACTTGCTAGTCTGATGCGGAAAGGGTCGTAGGTGTAGGTGTGGGTAAATGTTCATGCGAACCTGGGCAGGTGAATCTGACCTCGCAGCAGGTCTCCGTCCAAGTGGCAGCCCTGCCGAAGAAGTTCACACTGTCCAGCCTCGGCCTCAGCGCTGCTCTTGCAGAAGTCTCGGCGTGCAGAGGCCGAGCACCTTGGATAGTTTGACGGTTGCCGTGAACTGCTATTGTATTCGACAATCCATCTTAGTCATACGAAATAAAGCACATCGTATTGCATCTGGTGGTATCTTATCACACCGTATTGCCCCATGTTTGTATCAGCGCGTAGCGTCCTGCCTCACAAAAACCCTCCCCCAAAAGTCGCAGGTACGCACGGCATGGTGGCCTTTCATCCCAGTGAGGTCAAAGAGGATTGGGAGGTCGACCTGCAGGCTTGCTGGGACTACGTGGCTATGACAGATTCAGGACTCAGGCTTTACCAGAGGTTGGGTTGGAGTTGAGGTTGCAGTTTTTACATGTTTAACACCGTGCAAGGAAGAACTCCTGAAGTTGTTTAAGCATAAGAGCCAGGGGGCAGTCCTTCTCCGTACGGGCCCAGCCCGGGGTCGGTGAGGGCACCGACAAAAAACAGTTTCACATAGGGTTCAAGCAAAGCAGCTGTAGTTGTCGCGCAGAGCTGCCTACCAGGCTTCAAGGAGGGTTTGAAGTGATGGCGTGGCCACACAGATAACATAGGTGAGGGGCTCAAGAGGCGGCGATCTTGCTGGAATGCTGAAGACTC
This sequence comes from Symbiodinium sp. CCMP2456, assembly GCA_905221635.1. Taxonomy (NCBI): domain Eukaryota; class Dinophyceae; order Suessiales; family Symbiodiniaceae; genus Symbiodinium; species Symbiodinium sp. CCMP2456. Next base: position 2,681 of record CAJNDV010035449.1, read on the forward strand.
GCCAGGCCAGCAGCGTGAACGTCTTCGCCCAGATCCCCTCGGACATGTCGGTGAAGTTGGCCGGTCATGCCAAGGAGAATTCGGTGCTCTGCGGTGATGCCGTCTCGCAGACCGGTGCAGGGTGCCCTTTGCCGCTTTGGGAAGTGTGTCCTTCAGAGATACTGTAAGTAAGAGCGGAGAGGCACAGGAAACGTGATTCCTGGAAGGTACGAGCTGACGTACAAAGGCACCTCTGCAGGTGTGAAGGGCAGGTTCTCTCTTGACGTCCTGAAGGAAGCAGCTGGATATGTGCAGGCCGGGGTGGACTCCTCAGCCCCGGGCCTCGATGTGGTCCGTGGGAGTTCCCAAGAGAAGCCGGAGATCTTCAACCACTCCGCCCTGCTGTTGGAGGAGCTTTCGGATTGGATGAAGCTCCGGGCACAAGGTGCTGCGCCATGGGTCGCTCGCGTGCACGTGAACGGCCCGCAGCTTCCCCGGGGGAGCTGGGAGGTCCTTTCCTCGGAAGCTTTCCTCACGGTGCCGCTGCAGTGGTACGTGCTGCTCTCTGCCGGCACGCTGCGGCCAATTGTGAAAGAGGTTCACATTCACCCAATGGGCTTGGGAGCTTTGGCGCAAGAGAGGATTCGGATCATGACACTTAGCCCGGCCGTGTAGATGGGGCTCGTGCGGATGGAAGGTCTTGGGCTTGGGAAGTGCGGTCATCCAAGGAGCATGGCCACAGCAGGAGCTCGAAGAAACCAACAACAAAACCAAGCGGCGCTTGGTACCAGTCCTGGACAAAGAGTTCCAGCTGCTCCTGCCCTACTTTCAAAAGGCCGACATCCATGAACCCTGAAATGAAATCATACTAGTAAACTGTGGTGGGTCCGATGTCCTGCTAGGCAGATGCCCCGGATGCCACGGTGGCTTGGGTTCCCCACTACGGCCGGCCTATGGTCATGACAAAGGCCACGAACGGCTGGGCGGCCTCCGTCCTTAGCCTCACCCAGGCAAGTGAGGCTAAGTGAGGGGCATCGGTGTTAAGTTTGCCCATGACGGCATCGCGACCACCAGGTCAACGTACTGATGTTCCTCATTGCTGTTGCCTTCAATATTGTTGTTGCCTTCACAGTGTCCGCAGCTTTTCTGATGTGGCCGGAGCCTCACCAATTTGAAGCCAGCCTGAACGGTGCAGGAGTATGGAGCCAAGCCAGTCTCTGCATGCAGACCGAGGCTGCAGAGCAATGCAGAGGCGCAGCAGGCCCATGCGTCAGATTAAACTAGGGCACTAAGATCAAAGTTGACTTTACGGAGTAAGTGGTGTTGTTGACGGAGGGTCGGATGCTGCGAGCGAGCAGGTGGCTTCTGACATTGCCATCTGTTTTCTTTTGGTTTGGACGGGTGATGTTTCGACTTAGGCTCCAGGCTTACTGCATTGGCTCAGCACAGGCTTGCTGCGCCAATCAAGCTGAACAGCGGGGACTCCGGTCATTGTTGCAACAAGGCACAAGCAATGTGCACCAAAACTCCCTGCAGCCCACAAAAAGGACCCCCAAAGCTCCATCAAAGGCCAAACAAAGCCCATTAAACCCTGAAGCGCGGAAGCCTTAAACCCAGGAGACAGGATGTCACAAATCGAGACGTGTAGCAAGAACTCCAGGAGATCATGGACGAGGCCGTCACGACGGCCTCCTCGCATCGAGTGGGAAAGCTTAGCAGCGGCAAGTGCCGGCCTCAGCTGCGCCCAGAGAATAGATAAAAACAATAGCAACAATGACAAACGTATTGTAAGTTTTCTAACGGTAGTGACAAAAAGAACTACACACACATATATGTTTGTCATCTTTGCGTATCGGTTTCATGATGATTTTTAGCGGATTTGTTTATGTATTGGTAGTATTAACCTTAGTGTTAGTAGTAGTGCTAGTGCTAGTAAAAGCATAAGTAAGTACGAGTATGAGGGTTCTCAGTGCGGGTACTACTTTTATACTAATGGTCAAAGCAAAGCATGATAGCAGGCCTTATCGTCTTATCACATTTGGCCCTATGCCTTATGCATGGTCAATGTCCATGTTTCCGGGATTTACATACACACTGCCACGGCCAGTCATGGATGACGAGCATGCAGGATCAACACCAGCTGGCGAGTGATTGCCACACACGTGGAGCAGCCGGATCAGGGGGTCATTCTGCGCTGGCGCAAGCGGACTGGGGTGCAGCAATCCGTGCCCGTGTTGCATGTAAGCGTCGTACCAAAGCCTCATGGCCTCACAGCAAACGTGAGCCGTTACGAGCCCTGAGGTTTTCTTATGCGTGAAGGCCAAAGCAGATCCGGATCCTTCACGGGGCTTGGAGGGTGATGAGATCTGCATCGACATGGCGAACCAAGAGCGTGTTGATATGAAGAGCGAGAGTAACATCATTGTCGAGTTCTTCTTCTCTGCCTCAGGCCTTGCTTTGGCCTTCCGATCTTGCAGAAGCTTAGTAGCCGCTGCGTGCAAGTTTGTCGTCCGTGGTTGCACAGGCAGCAAGGGCTACCCTGCAAACGCCGGCTACGAACCCACCGGCAAAGATCTGAAGTGCCAGTACAACTATCGATTCCAGATCGAGGGCTACAACCACAACCAGGATGGTCTCACGCTCTCCACTCGCTCGTTTTAGGTAACTAAACACTTTCCACCTTTCGCTGTCCCAGCCCCCTGCACGGCACGTCCCGATGCTGCAGCCACTTCATGCTTGTATTTATCCTTCATTCGCACTCCTCTATCACATGCTCGATCGTTTTCATGTACCCTTCCATTTTGCATTCAATGTAGTGTCACATCATTTAAAGGAGCATGTGGCGACCTCAGACTGGTCCAACGAGGTGTACATCAAGCCCAGGAGACCGTGGGGTAGAGCTCCAACCCGTAATCCGCCCTTCCAGCTTAACTCTCCTGCGAGGAGCACGGTCTTTGACGTGCCTTTGCGCATCCTCAAGTCGAACTTTGCCGTCCCAACCAACTCTTTGGAGAGCCCTGGCCAGACCTGAGGTATTATCAGCGTAGTACTACTAGTCATTCACCAGTATCATCAGGACTAGTCCTATGCATTAATCAGCAATGGTTATTATGTAGTAGTTATACCAACGGTACTGTCGCTCACATTACTAAGTTCACATCAGCAAGCCTTTCTAAAGCTCTATCAACGTCCTTGCATCCAGGTATTTTGTGGAGCATTTCGCCGAGTTCAACATTCATGGCAAGCATCCACAGCAGTTGGTGATATTAAGCAGCCAAGATGCAAGAGCCAGGCAACCTGTCGTTCCAGTGAATCTTTCGAGGCTTTCCTGCATGTACATTGTATCTGCGCAAGGTAAAATCAGGGTGTGCTACCACAAGAACTGGAATGACTTCCGAGCTCTTTTGCTTCACGCAGTTTCCCAAGTCAGCAATGCGGGGTTATGTATCCATCTGCCAAGGACTGCAAGTCAGACTTTCGCCTCACCGCCTACATGGGCGAGAGCAGCGTGAAATGCGAGAAAGACACGAGGTCCGGCACTGTGCGGAACTTTGACACAACCGGACTATTTCAACCCCTGGACGTGGCCGTTTGGCATCGCAATTTTGGTGCATCACTCTGTCCATCATTCTTGCTTCTCACGGGGCTGGTGCGTGGTTGGGAGATCTGAGGGAATGGATATTGACGACGACGAGGAAGCCCGCACCCAGGACTTGCAAGTAACAGAGAAAAATACAGCAACCCATCGCGATCAGAGCCTGAACTCTTGGTCTGTGAGGAGCTGGACGACGCGATTATCGGACCCAACCAGTCGCTGGAGCTGGGTGCAGCAGATCGAAGGTGGCATGATAAGGGCGCACGCTGTAGAGTTCCGAAACCGACGCTTCTGGCAGATCCCCGAAAATCTGCGTGAGCTTCGGTTGCGATTTTGAAAGCTTGCTCGGAAGAGGCTTACCGATGTCTTCATTACGCTGCGAAAGTCCTCCGGGGAAGACGTCGCTGAAGGCCCATCGTGAAGAAATTCGGATTTGCTCATCTCCCTGAGCCTAGAAGCCCAAGCACCCTCTGGCTTCGTACATCGAAGAGTCGAACAGGGTCACGTTTGCAGGTAAGCTGGACTGGTGGGACCTCGTTGAGGCCTTCGAGCAAGATGAGGACCAACAGATATTCGTGGAGCTCGTGACGGACAAGGTGACGGTCTCATGTGAATGCCATATGCTCTAATACCACCAACCTGAGCAGCCCTCGCTTGGAGAGTCCGAGTTGCGAGTGTCTAGACCCAAGATCCCGACCAAGCAATGCAGGGCCAACAATACTGATAAAGAAACACGCGAAGCCATCAACAAAGCCCCCTTCTGATAAGTACCTAGCTTGCGTGCCTGTGCAAAGCATTCTCTCAGGTCGAAGGCGAGTTTGACGAAGAATGGCTTGTTTGGGTTGAGGCCGAAGTCACCTTCCGAAATGAGCTCCTCGAATCCTCGAACTCAGATTTCTTTGGCTTCGCCTTGTCAGGTTTCGATTGGTGGCCTAGGCCTGAAGTCACACATTCTGAACTGCAGGCTTTCAAAGCAAAGAAGTCTCCAGCAACCCAAGAACCTGAAGAGTCCAAGCCCGAAGACATCAAGCCAAGACTCCACTGCCCATGCTGAGGCTGGATCCCGAGTGTGAGCAGATGCCCTTCAAAGACCGATTCTTCCAGTCGGACCCACCCGGAGAGCTACTGGGCAGATCTGGGGTTCGGCAGAAGCTTTGATTTTTAGACGCGCAAGACACGGTGTGTGTGTGTGTGTGGGGGACTTGGAGCCAGGAACCTCGGATGATTGGCTTGTCCAGTTCGGGGCCTTTGCTGTAGCGATTAGATTCGCAACAGTGCTTCAAGGGGCTAGGGGAGGGCTGGAAAGCTTTGTTCGGGACTCTTCCGTTGGCTGCAAGTGGCAGTAGTTAAGAAAGAAAGAGATATCTACAATCTAACTCTTGTCTTTCTGTATGTAGATGTATGTGAACACCAACCCAACCTACCTAACTACCTGGCTAGCTGCCTACCTCTCTGAATGCATGCATGAATACATACATACCTCGGTACATACGTACGCACATACATACCCCCACAGATGCGCATGTACATAGCTGCCCAAACAGTCGTGTGTTTATACATGGGTCACTCAGTTTCTGTGTCTGCGATTGGATACAAGCAAATGCTAACTACAGAGTGCAGAGATGCAGAACACATACGCAGATCGTGCACGTGAAGGTGCAAAGGTGAGCACGCAAACCGCAAAAGCCAGAAAGGTTCCTGGCACCAACGAACCTCTAAACCATTCTGAACCCTGAACCCTTGCCGGCCTTGTGCGAGTGTGAGAGCCGAAGCCCTAAACCCTAAAGCTTAAGCCCTAAACCCTAAACTTTAAACCCTAAACTGTAAACCCTAAACCCTAAACCCTCACCATGCCTGCACTTTGCGAGTGTGTGAGTCGAAACCCTCACCAAGGATCTACTACGAGGGAATGGAGCGCTTCGTCGCCTGGGATCCGACAAGACCTCCAGTTGCAGATATCCATCGTTTCTGCTGTTTTTAGCTGAATAGAAAGATGTCCGGTATGCACCGGGTTTTTCCGGAGTGCAAAAAAAAGGGTAGATGAACCATAGACTGAGGTGAAGCCTTTGCTGAGCCTTAGCCGCAAGCATTCCCAGCGAAACTTTGCCGGACGATTTTCCCATTTTCCATGTGCAGGACATCAAGGATTTCGACATCTACATGAGTTATCCGGACGATGAGCCTTGAAGGCAGCGCAAGGTGTTCCGAAGGGTTGTGACGATCTGCAGCATCACAGAGGCAGCAACCCCCACTGCCTAAACGGTGATTTCCCATGACCGTGCAAGGATCTGGATCCGGTGTTGCTCGTCGAGAAGGCACAGGTCTCGAATGGCGGGGCTTCGATCATGATTACCTTCCCAGCACATGCCTCAGATGTCGTCGCTCGAACTATGTGCAAGAAATCGGGGGAGGAAGGCACCAGGCGAATAGTTTAACCAGCCGTTTTCAGCTGCACACTCCGAGCATATACTTGATGCGCGGTGCTTAGGCAGGCGTCTCTGCCAACTACGTGGTTTGCCAGATGGGTGTGGAGGCCTTCAACCAATGCTCGGAAGCTGGAAGCGCTGTCACGAGTACAGTGTTAGTCGGCGGACGAGTGGCTAACTACCAGGCGTTCTTGCAAGCCTGCAGCAAAAGGCCTTCAACCAAGACGGGGAGGTGACCTACGCCAGGAGTGCCTTGGCAGACGACACGCCGGATTCTCTCGGATGCAAGAAATTCAAGACCGCCTGCCTGAGGCACCCTGGATGAGCAGATGCCGATGAGATCTCACCGCTTCATCGTCTGCCGCACATGGAACCTAGCAGAGTTCGAACTTATGTATGCGCAACTCGCATGCCAAGAAGGAGAGTCTTCTGGGCCCACTCGTTGGCATTGTCACGCTTTTTCCGAGGTCATTCTGCCGCATGAACAACATGGAGATGGAGCGTGTCACAGAGGATGCTCTGGCCGGCTACGGCATGGTGGTGGCACGGGAGCAGCTCAAGGCAAGGTGGCGAGGTGCATGCGTGTTCGTATGTGTACATGCAAAGGTGTCTTGGATATGCATGCCTACGTACGTAAGTAAGTAAGTAGTATGTATGTATGTATGTATCTATGCATGCATGCATGAATGCATGTCTGTGTGTGTTGTGCGTGCATATGTATGTATGCACATATGTGGGCAGGGAGGCAGGCAGACAGGCAGGCAGGCAGGCAGGCAGGCAGGTAGGTACGAATCGCTCGACAGTTTGTGAGTATATGATATATATATATATATGTATATATGTGTATATGTGATATGATATGATATGATATGATATGATATGATATGAGATGAGATGAGATGAGATGAGATGAGATGAGATGATTTGATACGTATATACACGTGTGTTTGTTTCACAATACATTTATATGTATATATAAATATAAATATAAATATAAATATAAATATAAATATAAACAAATATATAAATATAAATATAAATATAGATATAAATATAAATATAAATATAAATAAATAAATAAATAAATAAATATATATATATATATATATATGTATCTTTACCTTTAAAGGCTTATGTGTACACCCGCAGCTCTCGCTCAAGCGAGCGTGCGAGAGATGCTGCCTCCAGCCAGGTGGTGCATGGCCTGCGACAATCTTTGGTGTTTGAGGAGGCTTTGGAGGAGGATCGTGTGCTGGACTGCCCAGGGCTGCTGCCTGGCTTGGCGTTTTTGTTCAGTCCTCGGGACAAGCTGCCGCTTCAAATTCAGTGCTCTGGTCCTAAGGATCATGATCAGCGAGAAGAACATCATCGCAAAGCATCCCAGCACCCTCACGGGCGAGGCCATAGTGGCGGGCTCCGATGCTGGAAGTTTGCGACCCAGTCCGTCTCGTTATGAGCTCCGATTTGGGTGAAAGGCTGTACTCCGTGCGCGACGACAGTTCAACTGCCCTCCGAGGTATCCTCCGCACCATGTCATCCGGCAAGTCACCGTTGCTCGGGGGATCTAGCTCCGGCGGCGGACGCGCCGGTGCACGAGCGGGGCCGATCGTCGTCAAACCGCGGGACGCCCGAAGTAGACATGCCAAGCCAAGAGCTGTCCGGGAGCTAGTTGCAACATGTCCCAGCCATGGACTTAACGGTTTGATGTCCTCGTGTTTTGAGGCACACTGGTCTGGGTAGAGTCCTGCGGGTTGAGAGTGTTCTTGTAAGAGTGTTGTGGCAGTCTTCGGCGGAGTAGCAGGTGCGTATAGTATGCCCCCAGAATCTCTTTGAGATCGGCACTGTTGCTACGAGGAGTATCGCTCGACTTTCCAGACAGTTGGCTTCTTGGAGAACCTGGCATTGCAATTTCGGTGGATGGATGAATGAAAGCTTGTAGAAGTATTCTCAACAATGTCCCCTGCCAACGCTGGAAACTGCCGGTTGCCAAGTCGGGGCTTTGGTCGGGTAGTTTGCTCACAACGAGTTGAACGCGACGTCTTTCTTAAACAGCCACCCCTTTGTCTCTGCACTGACCCGGATGTCCATGATTCACGAGTTGATGCGCTGGCCTACTCAGGAACGCCTGGCCTCGCTACCCCAGTGCTTTCGACATTGGCTATGGAACTGGCTGGATGCCCAGCTTCTTGCGGCTTGGAGGCAATGCTCCTCTTTGATGCTGAAGCCCAAATTCGGAAAGGAGCCCGTCGAGGAACTTCATTCGAGTGACTAGACAGACAGCTCAAAGGTCAAAGTTCAATCCTACTATTCTAGACAGGAGGTGAGAGCCTTTCGTCGTATGAGGCTGCTGAACTCCTTCTACCCCGTGGACAACATCATCAATGCCTTTGCGCAGGGTGTTTCGGCAGGTACCGAGTATGCCCGTAGGCCCAGAAGCCCTCAGGCTGCTGGCCAAGACCCTTGCCATAGCACCTTACTTGAGTATACCGCATTCAATGCCCAGGCGCAGAAACGTTGCAACTTCAAGTGGCCTACCAGACGGTGCAGGTTCTGGGAGGAAAGAGAGTCGTCTTTTGACAGCACGCATCTTTCGTTGCCGAGAACCACGATTTGTGCAGATTTCATTTGCTCTTGTTGCCTGCTGTCCAGTTGCTGCCGGAACAGGGAGTGCCGGCTTAGGCAGACAACTTTCTGGGCTTCTTGCAAGCTCCTTTGTATGGTCTGGTTCCGTACTGTTGTGAAGGCTTCCTGCTGCTTGTCTGCACATCGGTAGGTTGGTACCTGCACTGTGCTCTCGACTGATGTGATGAAATAGTCCTTGCTGTTGCTGTTAAATATTGGCGACGAGGTACTTGCTTCAGATGGCATCATTTCTCCTCCTTCCATTCCTGCTTCTGGTTTTTGGCCTTTGCTACGAGCTGGTCGGCATGTTCTTCGCAACAAACCCCGAGGATGCCGCTTCACGAAGCGTGTGCTGTCTCGTTCAATTCGACCCTGGCGCCCTGAAGCCGTAAATCCCTAAACGCCGACCTGAGACTATGGAACCTCGCCTGGCTTGTCCGAGTTGTGAGAGCGTAAGCCCCTAAACCCTCCCGTGCCGGGTCGTCCTCACCATGGGGAGGTAAGTAAGCGTTTCATCCTCAGGAGTACGACGTCGTCCTGCGTACGAAGTCCCACATTCCTGACATGACCTTCTCTGGTGTTGTTTCAGGCGGCCAGCACTCAGATTCCTGAACAAACCGCAAGTTCAGTGCTGCTGCAGGAACTTGGCACCGTGTTGCCCATGATCACTGCAGCGTTACTCTAAAGCAGACCACGAGCTTCCAAAGCCAAGCAAACCCTTTTTGGTATTGGGAGGCAGGAAGCGGCACAGCATGCCTAGCCGAAAGCAAAACAAGGCAAACCAAAGATGTAGGGCATTTCGGCTGGTGGCCCGTCGAAGTGACATCCCGGAGAGGCCACACGCTCGAGGATTGGCTGGGCGGCCTCTCTTCGGTGTCGTACGTCGCGCTGCTGGGCAGCGCGGGGACTGCCGCCCTCATGCTCGTGTTGATCTGCGAGTCCAACTTCTTGAGGTGGGAGGATGTTTTGACGGTTGGGCGGTGTGAGGAAGGTTTACGGGCCTGGTGGTGTTCGTGAGGAACTTGCCGCCCTTCGACTTCCAGCATTCCGTTCACCGTCTCATCAATGCGATGGGCAACATCATTGTGACCACGTACTTGTGGGCAATACTGTCCTTTGTTATCTCCAGCGTGCTGTGGTTTGCCATGGTCGTGGTCATCTACCCAGAGCAGGCTGGGTGGACTCGGTGGGAAGCGACATGAGCTTAACTCTAAACCTTCCTTGATCTGATTCTGGCTAGCCGCTGCAAAGCCACTGTCAAAGCAACTCGTTCTGTCGTGTCCGGAAATCAATTTGGTCTTTGGCAGATGCTTACGGCGCTTGCCTGCGCGGGCGGTCTCGCGGCTGTGTTTGCCACCATGATTTCTGGCTTGAAGACGACGAAGGACTGAACTGAAGGGAAGGTCGGTTGAAACTGCAGCCCTGAGCCTATGTGAAGACTTTCGGTGCCCTGTAGCCATTGTGACTCAAGAGCAGTTTGCCCGGTCCCGGAAGACATGTACTGGTTCTTCCGCCTCGTGCTTGCTGCTGGCATCCCGAAAGCGGCCGCAAATGTTGCACCATGCCTCAAAGCCCAAACCTACGGTACCGCAGATCAGAGGGGCGAACCCAACATGACGCACGTGAAGGATGCAAAGGCCTGCCAGGTATCCTGCTCGACCTCAAACAATTGCAGGTTCTTCACGTACGACACGAGCACCGGAGATTGCTGGCAGCTGGGCGCTCTCTACTACACTCAGACGCAGGGGAACGCCATTTCGGGGACCGTTGACTGCCTCCTTCAACAGAGGGATGAGGACTCAAGGAAAGAACATGTCATGGGTTCCCTGAAGAGAGCAGCCGAGTATGTCCAGGATCGGACGACTTCTGACCAGATGCGCAAAGTGGCTAAGCATGTGAAGTGGTCCTGCGAGCATGGCTTTCTGGACGAGGAAAGTTATCAGAGTGTGCAAGATGTGATTTCGAGTCTTGCAGACCTGGTCGCCATGCCGGATGGACTTGATCAAGCTGCGAAGCACGGGGCCGTCCTCACAACAGATGATGTCCACTGGCTCACAGAGCACATGAAAGGTGAGAGTGTTACCATGGACATGACGATGAAGAGCCACTTAGAGGATGCAGAAGCAGGTGCTGCCTCCGTGGCCTGTGGCGACGGGACCGTTGGGTGTGACCAGGTGAGTGGAAGCTTTGGGGCAGGCACACCTTGGACTGGTGCCAGGGTGAAGTACTGTTTCGACATCCAGCTTGCGCCAAGCAGCAGGCAAGCCGTGCAATGTGCCATGGAGAAGATCAGAGGTCATGTTCCCGGCATCGTGTTCCAGGACGTCGGGTACACCGGAGTCGACTCATGCGGTGCTTCGCCGGCAATTTACGTGCAGTCAAACGGCCGCCGCAGTGGCAACGGCTGTTGGTCAGACATTGGCATGTCGTCTTCTTTCTTTGGTGGGAATCAGAAGCTGAACTTGCAGGCTCCCGGATGCGACAACTGTGGCACCGCAACCCATGAGCTGCTCCATGCCATGGGCATGGCACACGAGCAGTCAAGACCTGATCGGGACGACTACATCAACGTCCATTGGAACAACATCAAATCTGGAATGGATGGTCAGTTTACCAAGAACTCGAGAGCGGATACTCACCAGGCCTATGACATCATGTCCATCATGCACTACGGTTCAAGGTCCTTCTCAAAGAACGGTCGGGACACCATCTCGGTGAAGCCCAAGGGCTATCATACCTACACGACAGACCCTTCGCAGTTCCAATACTACCGCATTGGTCAGCGGATGGGAATGAGCAGGTATGATGTCGGTCAACTCGCGGCCCTCTACGGCTGTCCCATACAAGCGGGGTATCGGGCCTGCAACCCCGCGGAAAACGGGGGAGGCAGTGGCAGTGGTGACAACTTCCTTGCCAAGGTGTTGCAACCTGGCGCGATCTTCTCCGATTCGGGCTTGGTCATTCTTGTCGTCGGGTTGCTGGTGGGTGTGGTTTGCTGTGGTGGCGTCGTCTGCTTCTGCTTCATGGGTGGCGGCGGTGGATCAAAAACATCGAGAGCGTACTACAGGGTGCCTTGATGAGATTTCGTTTCAATTCGCACAAAGTGGCTTTGTGAAGTTGACATGAACCCTCTAGGACATCCGGCTGAAGGCCGGCTATGACTTAGATGCACATGCTAGTTTGCAGTCGTTAAACTGACAGCGACTGGCTTGCTGGCAAATTACTGGATTTTTGTCTCCAAGAAAATCACGGGCCAAACGGCCACAAGGCTGCAATGATTCAGGTACGACATGGTGCCTTATACAACATCCCGTTTTCTGTAGCTGTTCCAGCTTTGGTACGAAAAGCAAGGCAGCACTGTAGGACAATACTACGTGCCATCATGCTAACCCAGTCGATGCCACAGCTGCGCCTGGCACCTGCTGCTGACCATGCAAGCCCGTTTCACCATGACCGGAGCTGTAGCGCCCAAGCATCGAAAACAAGCTGGAGCTGCTGAGCCGTGTCTTGTTCTCGTCGCGTGCTGCGGGGGAGCTGAGCGGGGCCAGGAAGGGCCTGAAGCCTGAAGACATCTGAAGACTGCTGCACGCGCACGGTGTCGCTTCCACGGCAGCTTTCGATTCCCCGGAAGGATGAGCTGGAGCGGTCCCTGCGAGAGGAAATCCCTGAGGTCCTGGAGCTGGCCGGGGCCCTCAGCCGGTGGTACGCGAATGCCCCAAGCAGCGCTGTGTCCGAAATGCGCACCGTCTCGGGGTCAGCATCAACGTCACACCCAAGCAATGACAAAGGTTGAGCTGTTGTTGACTTCTTTGCCTCGAGCATCCATGCGTAAATACAGTCCACCATTGTGAAGATTGGTGTTTCTATTGTTCTTGCGGCCCGATGTCAGCGCTGGGAGAGAGACAACAAGAACAAGCGAAGACTGAAGGAGACGCAGAACAGGAGAGATGCTGCAGGCCTGTGCCACTTTCCTGGATCAGTACGACAAAACCTCTTCTGGACGTTCCAAGGCAACGGGGCCATGGGACACAATTTGCAGTTGATTCCGCTGCGGCTTCACGCATTTATCTTCGTACACAGTCTGGACCCTCTGCCTCTGTAATACTTTCTACGTACGAAGTGTGCACGCCAATGCATATATGCACACCAGGACAGCACCGCTCCATCTCACTCTGTCTAAGCCCTAGACCTGTCGAAGAGGCGGTGAGTGCCCAGTTCCGAAAGCTGGAAGAGTCCCTGGCAGAGTGACTCAGCGCGTGATCACGACTAAACACCATTGCTTTACGTCTGCAGTTGCAAGTTGTGATGCTAAGCATGTCGTGTTGTTGCTGCGCATGTTATGATAGGGTTGGGGGCTTGTCCTTGCTAACGACAGTGGCGCAGTAAGTGGAGCCTAGGTCGTGATCGAGAATGACGCCAATATCCCGGTACAAGTAGCAGTCATCAGAACGGCAAGCTTAGCCAACGAGGCGATGGAATGAAGGGGCAGGCAGCATGACAAGAGTTGCAAGAGCAATAGGATAGCCAGTGCAAGAACAACGTTCTAAGCAGAGCACGAACAGTCCGATGAATACGAGTGCTAAGAACAGGATTAAGAAAAGGCTGGAGAACGGCAAGCGCAACAGCGCAGACTCTGCCTCCGATCAAGGCTGGTCAGAGAAGCATCAGCACGAAGCCTATAAGTGCTGCTTCAAGATCAGCCGGGGTACGAACAAGATACTGAATGGTGAGAGTAGCAGCCTCATGGTCTGCGCCGAGGAACTCTTACAGATACGTGCGGCACCGCCTGAGCCAGAACAAGGACGTCCAGGACGTTCCTGTGTGGCGCTGTCATTTCGTAGCGTTCGACGTTACTCAACATGACCAACCGACGAAGGGGCTGAGAGGCTTTGTGGTGACGCCAGGAAATCATCGATGTCAGGAACAAGAAGCCGCCAAAAGAGGTATTGGGGTGACTTGTCGATGGCAACAGTAGTCACATCATCACCATCAACATCAGCGTAATTATCATCATCATCTGCTACTCTACCGCTCCTCTTCCTCCTCCTCCTACTGCTACTGCTACTGCTACTCCTACTTCTACTGCTACCGCTGCAGCCACCCAATGTGTGGTTCGCGACCACTTCGGAGTAGTCGTGGTGCCTTCAGTAGGTTTATCGATAGCATGAGCCGTCTGATTGCCGAGGAGTTTGTTCAATCGGGCCCTGGTCAAACAGAAGAATTGGGACTCCATCACGGCCAGCGAGTGCCCTGCCTGAAGTTCGATGGTTGCTTAGTGCATTCGGGGTTTCGTGGTATCAGTAGACTTCGGTGCCACTTTGCCTTCGCGCATGGATTCAAGCGGCTACTGCCATGTGACCCCCAGTATTTGGCCTTGCGACCCCGAAAACTCTTTGCAGATCAGGCGGCGCTACGCACCTGTAGGACTTAATGCATGTGCCATGTGCCATGTGCCAAAGCCGTGTCCGGGCTTGACGGCTTTGCGACTGGGACGGGCCTTTCCGTGCAAGGCGCAGTAGCGAACAAAAGCCCTTAGCAGCACCGCATGCACAGGACTGGTGATGGTTCCGCAGTCGAGACGACTGAGACCGTGCTCGAGTCTTTAGGCGTGGAGAAGTGCGCGCTTAGTGCTCACATGCAGCCGTCAGACGTGCTGCGTCACCGGCGGATACCAGCATCTGCCTACAGGGAGAGAGCGAGGGATAGAGGTGAAAGCTTCAGCTTGGCTAGACGGCCAGACTGTTACACGAATCCCGAATTCTTCCTGCAGCCGGCCTGCTGATATCAGGCCTGCCACAGGAAGATACGAGTGTCATGCCCTACCTGGATCTGTGGCTTGGACGCATTCCACGAAGCTTTGAATTGACTTGCAGCGGCAGGTGATCGGCTGTTCCTTGCCAGAACAAAGATGTTTTTGCAGGACTCGCATCATTCCATGCCATGCTTTCCAGGCGGATGCGCTTGGAAGACAAGGAGCGCGAGGAGGGGGGCGAGAACATCCACACCTTTGGCTCAGAGCCGGTGCTGCATTCCATGCGTACTGCGGGCATTGGTTTCGGAAGTGCTGGTTTTGGAGATTCGGGGGTTTCAGCAGAATAGTCACACTGAGGATCTGCAGGAGAAGCTGATGAAGGTCTACGTGCGCATGCAGGATGATGAAGTTCTTTCAGTCAGGGAGTTTCACCCCTCATGCCTTGCGATTGCAGACTTTGTACCCAGTGATCCGTGCGCCGACGGCACTTCAATGCCGCGACCTTGGAGTTCCATGTGCAGGAGCGCCACATGGATGTGGCTCCAGATGTGGACGAAGCTCTTCGCAACCCAAAGAGGATGGCAATCTGCAGCTTTGCCGCTCTTAGAGAGCCCTTGACCTGCCTGGCCTAGATGTGCGCGCGTCTGTTGCTGCCAAGGCATGTCCCGAGCCAACAGTGCAAAGTTCAAGGCCCTGGAGCGCATCAGCGAGGGCAAGGACGCCCGATCTTCGCTCCAGATGCTCGGACAAGTGGGAAGTGGGCACTCGTAGGCCTTTGGGTCATATACGGTATGTCGACAAGTGTAAAATACTTGGCAACCAGGAGTTATTCTTTGTATCAGTGCTTTTATTCGTGTTAGTATCGTTTCTTCTCCAACTTTAAGCCATCGGCGTGGAGCAAAAAGCTAATAAGTAGTAAGTAGGTGATAGGTAGTAGGTGGTAGGTGGTAGGCCTGGTAGGAAGTAGCTGGTATGCAGCAGCAGCAGCAGCTGCTCCTACTGCCACTACTACTACTACTACTACTACTACTACTACTACTAGTACTACTACTACCACTACGACGACGACGACTACTACTACGACGACGACGACTACTACTACTCCAGTGCTACTACTGACAACAATATTGCTCTTTTGCTACTACAAGTACTTGTACTATTACGTCGAGTATTGCTTTTACCAGTAGGATTATTTTTCCTGTAGCTATTATTGGTAGTCGTATTTATTCATCAGTGTATAGCCCACAGCTATCAGGAAGCACAGGCTTGCAAACGATTTAAGAAGCATGCTGATTTTTGTATCTCTTGTGGCTTCACACGAGTTGGTGGCCCAGGATCTGCATCCAGGACCTCAACCAACAGCAAGTAGACAAAGTGTATGTGCGAATGGTGGAGCATCTCGACGAGTCGCTGAGCCAGGTGCAGGAAGTTTTCTGGAGCTAATATACATGCAAGTGGACAATCGGATTAGTTCCGGAAGCTCAGGGCCCATGGCGTTCGTTCAACCAACCAGCATGCCCGCACAGGTGGACATTCAGGAGAAGGTAACGCCCTTCGTCGAGACAACAATTCCGGCAGTGCCTGATATGCAGCTGGAAAGGGGGGTTGGTACGGGTTGACTGGGCAGGTGTGTCTGGAGATCGTACTTATCATCATAGAACCCGTTTTCTCGTGCCTGGCCTCGATCAGCCGCTTCAGTTCAGGCACACCGCAAACTTGTGACGAAGGTGCTGCTGCGCATTTGCTTGCCTATGTACGGCAGGAGACGAATTTGAAGGTGTCGCTCTAGGTAGCCATTCGGGTGGTACTACTTCGTGCAAATACCTCACCCCGGCTCCTCAGAGTATTGGTCGGTCTTTGTGGTTTCCCATGACATCTTGATCATCACAAGAAGGTCTACCACTTCTCGCATCATGGTGCTACAACAACTGCTGCTGCTAGTTTCCACCGCCCCCACGACGACGACGACTGCTGTTCTTGCTGGCTCACTTGCGAGTGTTGCCGTTGCGGCTACAGTCGCTATGCCTACAGCTAGTAATGCTGGAGCGGCGACTATTGTTATACCGGTGCTTGTTGTCATGAGCTGTTTTGAGCTTGTTCTTTGCTTCTTCATGGTTACTGGTGGAGATATCGCTTTCATCTTTTGTCTACGTTGAGCCCAGGAGATTGAGAAGCAGGTTCGCTTTGTGTTGGACGAGCAGCGCCCGAAGAGCTCTGCGCAGTAGCTTAGAAGGATATAGTGATTTTCAGGTTTAGGGTTTTGGATTGCAGAGGTCAGGCACGTCATGCCCCAAATGAGAGAGTCCTGCTCCAACACGCGGTTTACAGTTTTGGACTGACGTTCATTCAAGGTAATGCTGAGGGCTAGAATCGGCTAGAACTTGGACGAACGCTCGACCTCGGCCAGCAGCAGACATGACTGAAGACGCTTAGTACGAGTGTCCGTCGTCATGCCAGTACTACGGTAGCTTTCTAGGCGTAGGCGTAGTAGTATTAATAGCAGCAGTAGTCATCGTCGCAGTGGTGGAAGTAGTAGTAGTTGTGGTGGTATCAGCGGGAGGCGTAGTAGTGGTAGTAGTAGTAGCAGCAGTAGCAGTAGCAGTGGCAGGAGGGGCAGCAGTCGTCGAAGAAGTAGAAGAAGTAGCATTACCATTATTATCAGTAGTAGTATTCGTAGTAGTGGCAGTAGTAGTAGTAGTAGTAGTAGTAGTAGTAGTAGCAGTAGCAGCAGCAGTACTACTACTACTACTACTACTACTACTGCTACTACTACTACTGCTACTACTACTACTACTACTACTACTACTAGCAGTAGTAGTAGTGGTCGTGGTAGTAGTAGTGGTAGTAGTAGTAGTAGTAGTAGTAGTAGTAGTAGTGGTAGCAGCCGTAGCAGTAGCAGCAGTAGTAGTTGTCGACGTTGTCGTAGTAGTAGCAGTTGTTGTGGTTGTGGTTGTGGTGGT
>CAJNDV010035450.1:8256-21302 GCA_905221635.1 Symbiodinium sp. CCMP2456
CCCCCCCCCCCCCCGCCTCCCCCCCGGAAATCGAGTAGACTCTATCAGGCGGACCGGCTGGCAACCGATCGACCCTAAACCCTCCTTCATGTAGCTCCTTCTGCCCTACATCGACGACGCAGATGACGAAACTTTGAACTGCTACCTCCGCGGCTCGACGAAGCTGCAGCTTAAACTTGTGCGAGCACCGGGAAGGCATTGTTGTGGATGCTACAACTCCGGGTATATGTGGCACTGCGAAGCTAAAGAGATGTATGATGTACAATTCTGGGGTAAGCCCTATATAAACCTTAAACACGAAGCCGAGGTCCGTTCATGGCTGGGTGTGTTCGTTGCCTTTGTGGGGGCCGCGATCATCTCCTGGGGAGAGATCACCCAGGCTGGCTACCATGATCACAGCTACATGGGTGGTTGTCAAAATTATGGGCCCTTTTTGGGTCCTTATTATAATACGGCACCTATTATTTAGTGTACCCCACAAGGGACCATAATTTTGACAACTACCCACACGGGCACACCTGTCTTGCTGGTTGTCGTACCCTGCTTGCTGCTGCCGCTGCTGCTTTTATTGATAGCTAAACTGGATGAATGCCGCTACTTCTGCTCCAGCCTCGCCACCTTTAGGGTTTAGGGTTTAGGGTTCACCACCTAGGGTTTAGGGTTTAGGGTTTAGGGTTTAGGGCCACCACCACCACCACCACCACCACCACCACCACCACAGCCACTGTTGTATGCGTAGACGCTCGATGTTTTCGTCTCATACTCTAGGATAGCATTTAGGGTTCCTGGTGCTCGAGGGGGAGTGGGGGATTGCATTCCTACAGATGGCCCTTCATAATTATATGGTAGTCCTTGCAAGTTGTATTTTTTCTGGCACCCTAAACCGTCAAGGCAACAACGGCGTATGTTAAGAAAAAACGGGATTTGGATTCCCGGTTTTCAGGATTTCGATTGGCCAGACCAGGGCTTAGGTCTTGGGGCTAAGGGTTTGAGGGTTTAGGGGTTTGTTTAGGGCTTAGTGGCTCTAGACTGAAAGGTCGTACAACCATGGAGAAACATATAAATATCTCCCGTATGAGTCTCCAAGGCTGAATGTGTAATTTTGTCGTACTCGTGTCCTCTAAAATCATAGTCCCTATGTGTACTTGCACTGAGCTTCAACATGTACCGAATTCCGATTACGTCCCCCTGTGTTACAGTCCAAGCGGCCTGCCTATCCACAACATCTTTAACCCTCCGACCCCGAAGCACAGAAACCAACAGGCACACATGGGTAGTTGTCAAAATTATGGTCCCTTTTGAATTCCCCTAAATCATAGGTGCCGTATAATAATAAGGACCCAAAAAGGGACCATAATATTGACAACCACCCCAATATATAGTAGACCCCGAGCACCTCGACTCAATGACCCAGCCACCTAGTCTTAGGGTTTAGGCTTCATACCCTGCGCCCCCCCCCCCCTTGACATCCCTCCCACAAGCCCCAAACCCTCCAAGGAGCCTTTGTAGAAGCTCTTAAAAGGGACCCTCCCTTTTTCGGAACTCTTCCCATGCCCCTCAAGCCTTGATGTCCGAATCTTACTAGCCTCCCTCAACATAAGCGGACCGACCCAACCATCATGGTTCAGCGTTTTAGGGGCTACCCTAAGGTTCTTATTGCTGTTATGGGCTTTCTAGGCGAAGGTTTTGGCTTTGGGGGCTAAGGTTTGGGCTTTCACTATGGGGGTCCATGAGCCTTAGGGTAGTCTTTGGGTCAGACATCCCTTAAGCTCCTCGACACCTCAGTCCGCACTGGATGGACAGGTCTGTCAACGTAGTTAAAAAGTTCAAAAGGAACTTGAAATGAGCCTGAAACAAGGCTTTAAAACAACACCAAAGGACCGTCATTCAGCTTTTCTTCAGCTTTGCATTAGCTGTTTTCAGCTTGGTCCAGCTTTATTCGGATTATGTCATTGTTTTCTTAAACTGATGCTGCAGTAAACCCGAAGCCCTTAATCCTAAAACCCTAAGCTCTAAACCCTAAACCCACACCCAGCAGGGTCCCGTGTTCGGGCCACTCAGGTTGGTGATGTCCAGGGCAATTCGCGCGTACTTCAGGCCATGGGGGCATGGGGATTTAGGGTTCAGAGGTTTGGGCTTAGGGTTTAGGGTTTTAGGGTTTAGAGCTTTTGGGTTTTAGGGTTTTGGATTTTAGGGTTTAGGGTTTTAGGGTTTAGGGCTTTAGGGTTTTAGGGTTGATAGGGTTCGGGCTAGTAGGGCTCATGGTAGATAACTATTTAGTGAATCAGTTCAGGGTCTGTTGGTGTTTTTGTTGTGCTGAGGGCTGTAGAGCTACGCAACGAGAGTCCCAGCAGAACCTGTGGGAATTCCACAACTCATCTTGCCCCAGGTTCCTAGGCATCGCGGAGCCCGCCAATACTAGAGCCTATCACCATGCATGTCACAGGAATGCCTGTAGGCCAGTGTATGTATATATATATATATACATATATATATATATATAGGGGTAGATAGACAGGCATCCATATACTGAGATGCTATGCATCGGTCGTAGTGCCCCTATGGAAGCTTCGTCGAGCCCCATTTGAAGCGTAGCATGTCTTACAGAGCATGAAGATCTATGCGAATGCCATAGTCACCATAGAGCCTCATAGTATATTCAGAGTATATTCAGGAAGCTCTAAGTATTTGAGATGCAGGACGAATATTTCGGTGTCGGAATAATTTCTAGCACCATGCCCCTTATAGTTAGCTATAGCGTGATGTGCCTCAACAGCTTATTCCGATTCTTTGTCATAGTTGGGCAACATTTTACATTTTTAAGGGTACTTAAACCCAATAAGGAATATAAATTTAAGTTTTTAATACTACCCCAACCATGAACTAGGATTGTGAAAGCCCCTACATTACGTATAGACAAAGAAGCAAGGAACCTTGTCAAACCCATTGCAGGGCCTGGTCTATGCCTTTGCGTCACTCACGGGCCGCTGTGCGAAGCTCGCCCTGGTTGTGGCAATGACAACCACATAACAACAAGTATGCAAACGTCCAGGAAGTCAAGCAGCCCTTGGTTTATGACTTTTCACGCCTAGGACGCCCCAAAGCCCTAAAATAAGAAGTGTTGGGGGATCCTTTGTGGATAAAAAGATGCCCCATGATGCTCCAGAATCGAGGCTTCTTAAATGCCTCAAGGCCCTAACCCCAGACCCTAAACCCCTAAACCCTAAATCCTAAACCCGGAACTCCAGGTCCAAGATGAAAAAAGCCTTTTCGTCTTCAGTAGTCCCAGTTTCTGCCTGCGGGTCCGCGTAGCTCTAGGGTAGTACAATACTCAACTGCAGCTTTAAAGTACCTGTTCCCTGGGGCTCCAAATAGCCCAAAGTAGGTACTATTTGCAGACTTTAGACCCCAAAGTAGGTACTATTTGTATACTTGGAGCCCTAGGGGTTTGGCAACCCCATATGAGCCAGGGTTTTGGGTTTTGGGTTTACTATGCAGGCACATGACATCCTGGACCTGCAGGGTTGTAAGGGCAGCCCTGAATCGCCGAAACTCGGAAGCGAATACTATATAGCCTTTGGAAGCCTCTGCCTCAGGAAAATCGTGATTCTGGATTACATGCTGGTGCCTCCGTTGAAGTTATGGTTTGGGATTATTCGCACACCCAAGCATCCCAACAATCGAATCTTTACTTTTGGACCACATCTGCCACGAATCGTCGCTATGCGCGAAGCGCCACGCCCGCAACTTGAACCACATCGAATCTTGAACCTACATTCCCGACCATAGGCCTCGATCCGTGTAGGCGTTGAATGCTCAATGCTTGACCTTGAACCTGTGGCCCTGAATTCTGAACACAAACCCCTGACACACGTTCATCCGAAAACGAATCGATATGAGGGGTACCGGGTAGTGGTTAGAGTGAAGCAGCTCCAGGCACGATCAACCTTTCTATTGGTGTTGTTCTGACAAAGGCTACTGGCTGCGATGCTGTCTTTCTCAGAGGGCTGCAGTGTGTGTGTGTGTGTCTGTGTCCGTGTCTGTGTCTGCGTCTGTGTCTGTGTCTGTGTCTGTGTTTGTGTGTGTGTGTGTGCGCGTGCGTATGTGTGTGTGTGTGTATGTGTGGGGAGCCTGTCTGCGTGCTTTTCTCCAACGTTTGTCGAATTCCTGGGTTCACAGTTTCATGCAGACTCATGCTTGTTCGAAGCCCCTCGCCTGCAAGAAGTATAGCAGGTATCTTGCGTTTGTCAGAAGTATATGGTTAGAGGAATTCAGTTCAAGTTACATCATAAGGATGTAGATACCTTCCTTCCTAAACCATGAACCCTAAACCGCTAGCAAGAATGCAATCGTGACTTGACCTTCCATAAGAGGGAAATCCTGCCGAGAAGGATCTAGTCGAGTCTCGTCTCGTCCAGTCTCGTCTCTTGTCGTCTAGTCTAGTCTATTCTAGTCTAGCACAATTGTTACTTTTCTATATAGTATAGTATCGTACATATAGGATAGGGATAGCAAAATATAGCATAGTCCAGTCTGGTCTAGTATAGTCTAGCCGAGTATACTGCATGCTAGAGGGCTTCGCTAGTCGGGTTTCATCTGCTGTAGGCTTTGTGGGGTGGTTTCAGCTGTTGTTTAATGGGGTTTAGGGCTTAGGGTATCATCAGATTTTGTTTAATGGTGGTTCAAGCAAGGTTGAAAGTTAACCGAAGGCTTACGAGACATGGCGCATGACATGAGAGTTCTTCAGTATGTCTTGAGCGGGATAATTCTGAGGGATGCTTAGAAAGCGCATCATGAACCAACTTGCAAAGTGCCCCGATTATAGGGCTTAGGGTTCAGGGCTTAGGGTTTAGAGTTGAGGTCCCCACAACCCCCACAAATCCCATATTGAACCCATAACCTTTATGAAAACCCTGGTCCTTCACATCCTGGAGGCTCCTCTGGCCTACAGCCGTGAGGTGCGGGATGAGGAGGAGCCATGAAAAGTCCTGTTAGAAACGCGCGGGGTAACTTAAGCTTTACTGGTGCGGTTTTCAAGTTTATCACCTGAACCCTAAACCCTCAATCCCAAACGCCAAGGACATCGGGTCTGGGGTTTGGGGTGTAGTTGAAGTATATCAGGAGCTGCATAGCCTGTATACCGTGCCTAAGCTTTCGTCCACATGTCACCATCCATTCCCCGTGGGTTTTGGTCCTCCTATACAGCGACAGGCCGACTCATATGGGAGGTGCCAAAAATTACGGGTACCTTCTTTTGGGAGTCCTTATAATAAGGATCCTATTATTTAGGGTACTACATTAGGGTCCCCTATTCTCGGAAACCCCCATATCATCATTTTCAAAGAAGCCTGCACCCGTAGCCTTGCACGAAGAATGTGATGTAGTAGGACTTGCCGTCTATAGGGTCCAGGATTTCCTTTGTCATCCAACATCACGATAGCAAACCCTACGCTCTAGACCCTTTCACTTGTAGAGGTATGGTATTATTCTGAACCCGTAGCGCGAGAGCACGAGCCTTCAAACCCTGAAAGAAAGCATTCTTGTCCATAGACCGATGCAGCACCAGCGAGAGTGAGTTCCGCAGGTTTTGCATGCTGATGCCTAGATAAGGGAAAGAGTTTAGGGGTTTCGGGTTGAGGGTGATTCCCCCATCAAGTAGGCACGCAGCTGCGAAGTAAGATGATGAGTACGTGTGCGCAGACATTGTAGGATTGTATGGTTTTGATTGACCGGCTACCTTAGACTACCAGAACCATTTTTGTAGGTTCTTATTACAAACCTTAATATAGAATTTATAGGGACCCTACAAAAAAGTAGGTTTTGGTAGCTTAAGGTAGTGATTTGCAGCTAAACCCTCAACCCGATGCCAATTGCAACCAAGAAGAATCCCCGACTCGAAGCTCACGGCCTTTGGCCACTGAAAGGTACTCAGGTACTCAGCAGACTCGTCTTTAAAGTTCCTATCTACCCATGGGCCCCATAGTAGTTCCTTTTTGGGATTACTTTATAGGATTCCCAATATGAACCCCAAAAAGGAACTACTATGGGGCCTATGGGTAGTCACAGCATAGTACTCCCAAACCCTAAACCCTAAACGCCTACATCCACGCGAAATTATTCAGAAGTTTCCCACATTGACATGACAGAAAGGAGCCGCTCTCCGTCATTCACGTGTTGTCGTTGCGACCTGGCCTTCATTTTTGGAGGCTTAGGCCTTTGGCTCCAGGGCACGGGCCTTGAGGAATTCAGGGATTCCGGGGTTTAGGGTTGAGTAAACCCTAAACTTAACCCTCAGCCCTAAACCCCAAACCTTCAAACCCTGAAACCCCAAACCCCTAAAAAACCCAAAACCCCTAAAAAAACCCAAACCCCCAAAACCCAAAACCCCTAAAACCCTGAAACCCTTAAACCCCTTACTAAACCCTCGAAGCAACCTCCGAGTGCAGAGGCCCCAATGCAACCTGCCATCCGAGCCTCCGAGCTTCTTGAAACCTTGCCGTAGCCCTACGAAGGAACCCCCAAAAGAACCTACATTCTTTTTGGGGTTTTTGGGGTTTAGGGTTTAGGGTTTTAGGGTTTAGGGTTTAGGGTTTAGGGTTTTAGGTTTAGGGTTTTAGGGTTTAGGGTTTAGGGTTGAGGGGCCCTACTAAGGAACCCCAAAAGAACCTACCCTTTTTAGGGTTCCTTCTGATGATTTCTTTGTATACGTCCTTTTCAAGAACCTATCTTTTCTAGGGCTCCTTGTTATGATTTCTTTGAGAAAGTCCTGGAAAAGGTAGGTTATTTGTGGTTAAGGGAGACCCAGAATTGAACAGTAGATCCCATAACCTTGAATATTGAACCTGAAACCAAAACGCTAAGCCCTAGACTCTCCATTAACCCTAAAGCCCTAAACCCTAAACGCGAGAAGCCAAAACAATAAAACCCAGACCCTCAACCCTCAAACCCTAAACCCTGCAACCTAAGCCCCTATAAACCCTGAACCCGATAACCCTAAACCCTAAACCCCTAAACCCCTAAACCCCCAAACCCTAAACCCTAAACCCTAAACCCTAAACCCGTATCCGAAGCGCCCAGAACCTATCCCTGGGGGGCCGTCCTAGCGCTGGCGTATGCGCTGGCCTCCGGGGAGAAGCCGATGCCGCGAGACTGGCAGTTTCGGCATCGAGGGCCTAGGGTTTAGGGTTTAGGGGTTTAGGATTTAGGGTTTAGGGGGTTCGTGGTGTGGGGCTTTGGGTTTAGGGATGTTCTGCGTCTTGCGTTTTATATTGAATGTCTAGAAGCTTTGGTTTTGTGCCTTTTTGGATCTCAGTTTTGGATATTTGCAGTTCAGGGCTTTGGGAGTTTGGGGATTGGAGTTCAGACTTTCAGCTCCGTCGGCTTGGCCTTGGCGTGTTTAGGGTTTAGAGTTTAAGGTTTAGGGTTTAGGGTTTAGGGTTTAGGGTCATTCCGGCAAAAGACACCTGAGCTGCAGATCCAACAGGTTCCCACAGAGGCAGACGAAGATTGTGCAGGAGACACCAAAATTTGTGAACCTACCCACAGGCCCCATAGTAGTTCCTTTGTGGGATTACCTTAAAGGGATTCTAAACATGAACCCCCAAAAGGAACTACTATGGGGCCTATGGGTAAAGACGCTCATGAAACGCATGTCGCCGTACTCCCGAAGCCCAGCCCTGGGCCCTAAACCCTAAACCCTAAACCCTAAACCCCAAAAAGACAACGAACTGAAACCCCAAAGCCCTAAACCCCTGAGCCCCCGGCCCCTTCTACCGGAGAGCCGGACCCTCAATCCTAAACCCTACCTGAACCCTGAAGAACCTACCTTTTTAGGGCTCCTTATGAGGATTTCTTTATATAAGTCCTTGAAAGGGTAGGGTTTAGGGTTTAGGGTTTAGGGTTTTGGGGTTTTGGGTTTAGGGTTTAGGGTTTAGGGTTTAGGGGTTAAGGTAGACCCTAAACCTCTGAACCCAGAACCCTTGGTTCCATGCAGGGATGCATGGCATCAGCTCACACCGGAGCTGCGTCCTGGCTGGGTTCGAGATTTTCCATTTCAGTTCCGGGGTTGCCCTACACCCCTAAACCCTAGGTAGCATTATTACGGGTACCCCCTTAAAGGGCACCCCTTCTGAACCCTACTTTTGGCTCTCTTCAAAGGGACCTTATGGAGAGGGTCTATATCTCCAAGCGTCCCCCTAATCCTAGCTCCCAAACCCGAAACCCCCTGCTTCGGGGCAAGGGTTCGTGAAGGTGTTGGAGTTCGAGGGTTGGTGGGAGTTCAAAAAGCAACGGACCTTAACATGTACATATAGAGAAATACACCCAAATATTGGAGATACCACCGATCCTATAACCAAGTACCTACTGTTACTGGTTCTTGTGCCTACACTATGTAGCAATCGTGCCCGTACAGCATATGTGTCGGGTCTAAACAATTGCTTTGCCGGAACCCGTCATGGCCTAAGTCTCTACTATGTATTAGCCGCAAACTGTCTAAAAGCCGTCGAAAACCTAGAAACAGCACCATAAACTGCTTACCAAGCCGCCATAAGCCCCAGTAGAACTTAAGCGTATATACCCTGGGGAGTCTCCAGCAATGTTTCCGGGATGCAGCGCATGCTGGACCAGTACGGCGCTTCGTCTGCGGCCTGGATCCGTACTTTGGCAGACTTGACGCCGCAGCAACGACGAGATAGACCACTCGCTGTCCAGCTTATCGTCAAGTCTCTGACGGTGCAGTGCGGCACCCAAACCGTAGAACGGTACCTGGGCGAGGTGCGGTTGGCAGAGCTGAAACACCGTGCACGAGCCCTTGGCGCTGAAACTTTAGAATCATCCATCAAGCTGAACGTGCAGGATTTCAGTGGCCGTCAGGCAGGAAAGGCGTTCAATCCTGATTCGCTCTTCCGCTCAATCGACGGCTCTATGGTGAGAAACAAGACCCCGGCAGAAGTCTTCTTCCGACAAGTGCCCGAGGTTCAGAGGGCAAACCCAAGCTCACTCGTGTGCGTAAGTCGGGTGCTTCGAGCCAGGGTGTCGGTGCTAGGTACCAAACTCCCTTGGAATGCTAATCTTAACGGTTTGGGGCACACCGGATTTGCGTTTCAGGGTTTATGGTGTTTGTTCTTCCTGCTGTTTCATCTGTTTGTGGAGTGAAACCCTGAACCCCAAACCCTAAACCCTAAACCCTTAACCCTAAACCCTTAACCCTTAACCCTAAACCCCAAACCCCAAACCCTTAACCCTAAACCCTTAACCCTAACATTTACGGCTTTGAACCTTAGACCTTCGCCCTGGTGACCTGGAACTGCAAGCTCAACCTCCCAACCCCCAGAAAGCTTGATGCCCTTTAATGCAGGAATATACCTTGACTTAAAGGTTTAGGGTTTAGGGTTTATAGGAGCCTTAATATTATGATTTAAAGTATATTCCTTATTTGAGCTGTATTGGCTCTCTGGAGCCCCTCCAAACCACCGACCCTCAAGGCTAAACTCTGCGGTACGCCTTCCCTGACCCTCCAGGTACCTACTTTGTTGGGGCCTCAGGGGCTTCAGTGCCCCATATAGTAGGCACCTGGGGGGTTAGGGCTTACCATACATCCTGAAGCTCTTGACTCCTGAACCCAAGGTTCCCAACTGTGCTAAACACATAACAAGAGAGCTCCCACATATGAAAAAGCGTTACATAAATAATTAGGGCCAATCCCCAAAAGATGTTGAAAGTCCGTACCTAAACCCCCGAAAGTAGGTAAAGTAATGGCCCAAGATTCATAAAATGCTATTATTCTACATATTGTTGGGGTCCAGGTAGCCCCAAAAGATATTGAAAGTCCCTACCCCTAAAAGGACTGGCTTCATCGTCCTGTCTTGCTCCTGTGCTCTTGCGCTCAACTTCCTGGGGACCTTTGCTTCTTGGTACGGCAGCAGCAGACGGCGATCGTGGGGATTTAGGGTTTAGGATGACGATTTCGAGGTTTCAGGGTTTAGGGTTTCGATTTTCGGGGTTCAGGGTTTAGGGTCACGACGGCGGGGGTTGAGTTTTTAAGTACGGGATTATTTGTGGGTTTGTCTATGGGTGTAGAAGGTTTTGTGAAGGTGTGTATAGACACACCGACTCCGACAAACCTCAGGATGCATGTGTGTATGTATGTATGTATGTATGTATGTATGTATGTATGTATGTATGTATGTATACATATATGTATGTATGGGGTGCGTTTGTAGGCATAGCTTGGATGCGTTTCTCGCGTTGCCGCCCCTCCCCCAGTGTTGGGTCTGTGCGTCCTGGTTTCGCACGATTGCGAAGCCAAAGCCGACTGCACCTTTCAAGTGACCCCTAAACCCTAAACCCTAAACCCTAAACCCTAAACCCTAAACCCTAAACCCTAAACCCTAAACCCTAAACCCAAAGCCTGATTCCCGAAGCAACGGGGCTTCATGTGCTGAGGCCCTCAGGGACCTGGGCGCCAGCGCTCAGCAGATCGTGGGAAAGCCTTTTGGGCAGCAGTGAGGGCTGGGGCTTCCAAAGGGTTCCTCGTCACTGGTCGAGTGACTAGGGTTTAGGGTTTAGGATTCTAGTGACTGGGGTTTGGGCTTTAGGGTGTAGGATTCTAGTGACTAGGGTTTAGGGTTTAGGGTTTAGGGGTTAGGGGTCTAGTGACTAGGGTTTAGGGCTTAGGGTTTAGGATTCTTTCCATCAGCGGTTCTAGAGGGTTTGGGAGTGCTGGATTGTTGCAAGGGCCTACACAGGCGTTTGTCAAGACCTCTAGGGGCGCAGTGATTCAACAACTGCTTGACTAAGCAAGCTACCTCTAGGGTTACAGGGTTAGTCTATACTGTAAAGCTATATTTCTCATGGAAAGGGCTTTGGAGCTCCAATCGCCAGCATAGGAGCTATAATTACCCTGTACTTCAGGTGTCGGGGACACAGGTAGGTTTCATCCATAGGGTGATATCAGGAGTTCAGGGAGTTCTTGGGGGTTTCGGACGTAGGCTTCAGGATGCTTCGGCTTCTGACGATGGAACGCTCAAGCGTGGCCGTTGTGACATTTTACATGCATTCACCACGATTCTCACCATGATCTTCTTCTTCTTCATCATCATCAACAGCATCATCATCATCAACAACAGCATCATCAGCATCATCATCAGCATCATCATCATCAGCTTCATAGTCGTAACTCATTGCTGATGGAGGCAAACGGCTGCTGAACCAAAAGGCCTGAGCCCTATGTGCCAAAGACTTCCGACAGCCCTGATGCCCCTAAACCCTAAACCCTAAACCCAAAACCCAAACCCTGAGCCCTAAACCCTGCACAAAGGCTCAATACCATCTGTCTGGCCTCCATATCGGTCGCTTTCCTGGGTGAGCACTTGCCTTCCGTTGTGGTGCTGGGGAGCGGCCTCGTCGCTCGCCTGAAAGCTAAGCGATCCCTCAGGGCTGACCTGGCGGGTTTAGGGTTTAGGGTTTAGGGCTTAGGGCTTAGGGTTTAGGGTTTAGGGTTTAGAGCATACTTTGGGGGCCGTAATAATTAGAATAGGGTTTTGCGGGGTGGATTAGACTACAGTTATAATAAGGAACTTCGAAAACAAGAGTCCAAACTGTAGGTGTTCCTTTGTCTGAGCTTCTGCAGCTATGACTGACAATTGTAATCAGATGAGCAGGTTGCAGATCATCATGCAGTTGTAGCTGACACTTGCAGGGCAACTTCGCTTTAATTGTTCACTGGGGTACTTGGTGCACTTGTCATTGCTGTGGTTGTTGTCTTATGTTTGTTGTCATGGCTGCCAGTGCTACGACCTCGCCGCGTTCTGATTCTCATCGTTTTATCACCAGCTTTGCCAGTGTTATCATCGTTGAGGCTTTAAGCGCCAGGTTCAGAACTAGGGTGTGTAGGATTTGCACGGCTGTTTGGCTTTGCTACCTAGCCCCTAAACCCTAAACCCTAGACCGTATTGTCATTGAAGAGATCATAAATTGATGCGTGCATCCTGCTCGGTGCCCTAGTAGGCCTTATTGAATGGTCAGTGATTAGGGATGTAAGTTGGAGGGTTGTCAGAAAACTTCCTCTTGTCTTTTCCTTGTCTCTGTGTGTGTGTCTCCGTCTCTTGCTGTGTTCTCGCACAGGCAACAACAGACAAAGAAACATGGCAAGGGACGCCTAGACGAGCAGAGAAAAGCATAGCTTCAAGACCTTGGACGCAATTTACATCAGGCATCTGGGGTTTTCGATATTAACGGAGCAGCATGTGACTGCTGACTGGTAGGTTTCAACCCTAAACCCTAAACCCTAAACCTCAAGCGAACTCTCCTCAGAAGATGTCCCAAAGCCGGGCGGCTTGGCCGGAAGCTCCCAGGATAACGGCTGACGCGTCCCGCTATCCTCACACACGACGGTCCATAAACCCTATGTCGAGAGTGTCTAAACGAGAGAGAGAGAGAGAGAGAGCGACACATATATATATATATATGTATACATGAACATACATAGTTGTTTGTTTATCTATAGAGAGAGAGGGAGCTTCTAGAACAGTCGAAAATATTATAGCGACCCCATCTGAATTACGATTAGACTCAACACATTCTCCGAACCCTAAAGCCTGACCTTAAAGGTGAGGCAAAACAACCTAGCCCGAAAGCTCCAACTACCGTGTTTCCTTCAGACTCCCTAAACCCTAAACCGGAACTTCAGACCCTGGAAACCCGATTGAAGCAAACATCGCTTTCACTCCATCAGGTTCTTGGAGGCGTGGCCATTTTCGAGCGTGGCCAACACATGGACGATGAGGTCCCTTCTGACGGAATCTCCAATTGTTGTAGTTTTTGCAATTGTCGACTCTATCAGCTTGAAAAGCCTAAACCCTAAAGAGGTTGTTGACAGGCCCTTCCTATTTTGGACCCCGTTCCTTAACGCTAAGCTCCGAACTTTATCCCCACACCTCCGACCTAACAATCAGACTGGAGTTTGGGAGGCATAAAGCATTTATTACAATTTCAATCATAAGACGGGTTCAGGGTTTATGGAGAACCTAAACCCTAAACCCTAA
>CAJNDV010035451.1:1788-11866 GCA_905221635.1 Symbiodinium sp. CCMP2456
GGTCTCCAAGACCTTTACGCTGATCTCAGGATCTTTGTAAGCCCTTGCGGTGTTTTAGCTGCAGCGGAGTTCTTCGGAACGGTTCCGACGGTTTGGAACGGTCCCTACCTGTTTGGCGGTGTTGCTCAATGGTTCTGGAGATTTCGCATCTAGTTCCTGAGAGTTTGAAAGTGGTTCCACAGCCCCTCATTGCACTCATAGGCACACAGACCACCAGAAGCTCCAAGTACGGCCGCAATTCCCATAACAGCACTGCTGTTCAAGATCACAATCGTAACAGCATTGACAGGTAGTCTGAGCACAGAGGATTTTGTTGGTATCGCAGTGGCTCAAGAAAGCTCATGCCTTTGTTTTAAGAGGGAGAAGTTTAAAGGTTCAGGGCTGCGGGCACCTCTTCTCTTAAATTGAGCTGCAGGTGGAGTTCCAGGGGGTCTCCTTTGCTTACGTCACCCGTCGGGCACTGAGGATTGCAGCCCTACACCTGACTTTTGCAAAAAAGCCCGAACTCGGGCATCGGAGCAGAACCCTTGAGATGCCTCATGCCATGATGTTGCTCAGGCCCAGACCAGCAGGTCTTGAAAAAGGTCAGCTTCACCGCCGAGCCTAACCAGGCAGGAATTCAGGATGCCACTGCTTCCAAGGTCCATGATAGGGTTATGAATCAGGCAGCAAGGCTTGTCTAGTGATGCTGGCAATGCAGCATGGACACCTGCTAACCGTATCCCACTTCCTGAAACCCTCTAATACAAGCTGAAACCGTAAATCCCGAAGCTTCTAAACCGCCAGAGCCGGAAACCGTCTTGACCAGCCTGGTTTCTTTGCAGGTCGTGGCCCTTGTGGGTCAGTCTGGCAGCGGCAAGAGCAGCTGTGTTTCGCTGCTGCAGCGACTCTATGACTGCCAGGTGCCTTCTAATTGGGGGGTGGGGGGTGCAGGAAATCACGGTTGCCTCTCTGGGGGTCCCTGTAGGAATCATTACTTTTGTAGGGTTCTACATAGGGGCCCCTTGTTTGCGGAAGCTTCCAATTGCTGTTCTTGCTGTCGCGATTGCTGGCTGTTTAAGGAGATTTTTGTGTGGCATCGCTCTTTTACGATTAACCGAACCGGTTACGAGATAGAGGTGTCACTCCTTTGCAGTCTGGTATATCGCATGTTGGTGTTGCCTGCAGTTCTCCCAACGCGAAAGTCACTGTCTCCATTGGGTATGTGGTTGGGGAGGATGAAGATGATGATGACGATAGCAATCGTGATGACAATGGTGACGGTGGCAGCGCTACCGCTGGCATGACGACTTTGATGGTGGTGACGCTGGATGTATTCATGATCAGCATGAGCATGATTGGGTTGGCAGGGATGATGATGATGATGATTATGGTGACGACGACGATGATAATGCTGACTGTGGTGATGATGATGGTGAGGATGATGATGAACAAGATGAATAATCATATTATGACGATGGTCATGGTGGTGATGACGACGACGGAATAAGTAAAAGGATGCGTGACTACTCGTCGTACTGCTATAGCTAGTTAGAAAACATCAGATAGAGAGTTCTCAGTACAACAGCTACTTGACGGCAGAGAGATTGTACGCGCCAGCATTACATCTCAGGTTTTAGGGATTGTGGGTCTTCGTTGATCACTCTTTAGATCGCAGTTGCATCCTCAGCCGAAGCAAAGCCTGCCACTCTTCAGGAAGGCACGGTGAAGATTGACGATGTCGATGCGACTTTGTCAGCACTTCCCGGGAAGGTTTCATGACACATCTGGTACTTGGGGAGTCAATGTCATAATCTGCAACGGATGTTCGAAGGTGCGGAAAGGCAGACATTCAAAAACTGCAACACATGGTCCGACACCAAAGTTTGTGCACCTGCACGAAAACTGGCCCATCTAGTCCAAGAGCTGCACAGGTGACAAAACTGTTCTGGATTCGGGTCCAGGGGGTCTGGATGGTCTTGAGGTGAAGCAGCTGAAGTATTCATATCTTCGCCGCCACATCGCCGTGGTCTCGCAGGCGTGATGATAGATTCTTAACCGCCACTGCGCAAATGGCTGTCCGAATGCAGAGGGCACCGCTGGAGGTTTCGGTTTAGCCGTGGTGAGATCTGTCGTCAGCTGCCACTGTCGCTTGCACAAACAACTCGATGTTCTGAACGGAGCGTCGCCTCAGGAGCCAATCCTGTTTGCCATCAGCGCCAGAGAGAATATCGCGTTTGGAGTCGAGGAGTCTGGGGCGATGTAGCATGACTTTTGCTGATGCAGAGCTTTGCCATCATCGATTGAAGCGCGAAGCAGGGTGCACATCCCGAACTGTCTCGAACTGCCTGAGGCGACCTACTGACTGCCCTATCAGACACCAGTTCGGGTCAGTGCAGCAGGAGATCAACGAGACCAAGCTCATGGAAGCAGCAAAGCTGGCTAACTGCCACAGTCTCAGGTATGGTGACATTTTACGCAGGCATGGCAACATCACTGGTAAGTACTATTACTTGTAGCTGATCATCGAACACTGTCTGATAACTTGGGGGTGCTGCGGCTGGGCATCATGTTGCGGAGCACTCCGGGGATTGAAGCTGTGGCTGATGTCTATAGGAACATGGCAACGATTGCAATCGTCCTCTAGTGACGCTCTGAAGAAGCCCGACGCTTGCAACTTCGATCCGCAGCAATGCCTCTGAGGCCATGGCTTCATCTCAGACTTCACAGAGGGCTACGTGATAGGGCTGCATTGGTAGGCTGCTTCCCAACCCTCCAAGCCAAGGGCTTGCCAGGGCCGCTGCAATCTGCTGCATGAAGGGTTTGTTAAGAGTATCCTCGGGGCTGCAGTTGGCAAGTCGCAGGAGGGAGAGCTTTGGTAAAGGATGACACATTTGGCTTTTTGGACCCAGACTATTGTCTCCTGATAGCGATCTGCGTGGCGGGCAGCCCGAATCATTTCAACCTGCGTTTGCCGAGTACTTACTAAGAACACGCTGGTGGGTGAGCGGGGCATCCAGCTGAGCGGAGGCCGGGCAATAGGTACAGACGGTATAGATAGTTTAGCCCAACTCCTAATCAAAGAAGTTGCGGGTATCTGGTCAGAACGATTACGGAGGGGCATCAAAAAGACCATGATCGCAGCAGACAATGCTCCACTGGACTTTGTCGCAGTGGTTCAGGGTTGACGACTATCAAGGATAGGGCTTAGATGACTAGGACGGACAACATCGTCTCTACACCGAGCTCTGAGTGTTTAGGTCCCGAGTTTCCTTTTTCCTTGGGAGGACAGAAGCAGCGTGTGGCCATCGCCCGC
Organism: Symbiodinium sp. CCMP2456; assembly: GCA_905221635.1. Lineage (NCBI taxonomy): Eukaryota > Dinophyceae > Suessiales > Symbiodiniaceae > Symbiodinium > Symbiodinium sp. CCMP2456. Next base: position 5,084 of record CAJNDV010035451.1, read on the forward strand.
GTCATCCGGCTGCAATCCTGTCAGAGAACAGCTGCAAATGTTCATGTTCTCGGCTTTTCTAACATACGCGCACATTGCACGCGCGCATGGATGTATGACTGTGTCTCTGTCCAAGCGTGTGTCTGGGTGTGTCTAAACAGATGCCTTGCGTCCGTTCATGCATGCATGCATGCACATATACTTATAGATACATATATATATATATAGATAGATAGATAGATAGATAGAGAGAGAGAGAGACACACACACATACATACATACACATACACATACACATGCACATACACATGCACATACATAATCATATGTACAGACCTATACATGTACAGGCACATATACATATACACAAACCCATATCCACATCCATACCCGTATCCATATCAATGTAAATATGCATAAACACAGATATATATATATATATATAGATAGATAGATAGATAGAGAGAGAGAGAGGCTGGATGGATGGATGAATGGATGCATTCATGGATAATACCTCCAGTTTGATGGGTGCTTCGACTAATGAATGCATGCAAACAGATAGATGTCTGAAGTGTTTCGCTTGTACTGTCGTACTGAAAGGTCATTTGTTGGTTTGGTTGGCAGCCAATCACGAGCAAGTAAGATGTAGGAAAAGCAACATCAAACATCTATACGTACGGATCGCAACCACGGCTGTTTTCGCTTGTCATGCTCCGCTTGAATTGGTGGAAGAACCCCCTACTACCAGACCTGCCCCGAAAGCCGACACAATCGTAAGTTGGGGAAGAAGCCCAGGGCTTTGTGTATCCTCGGTCTGGCGCAATCTAATGCCAGGCCCTGCCCTTCAGGCATTGGGAGTCGATAGATGCCTCAGGCACTATACGGCCTTTGCGTATGCCCTAACAACCCTCCAGGCGATCATGGCGAATCCTTCTATCCTCCTCCTAGACGAGGCAATGCTACTTGAGAGATTTCGAGTTGTTCAGGTTTAGGTTTGGAGACAGAGAGCCTGCTCTTTACATGTGAGGATTCAAGCCCAGCATATGACCAGTGTGGAGAGAGGGGCAGTGCTGCACAGCCTGCGTTTTGGCTTGGCAGCTCCGAAAGCACCGGCTCTCTGGAGTCGAGGCTTTACTCAGATTCATCTCTGCCTGCATGCGAACCGTGGTCTGTAAAAGTCGTAGTAGTGGAAGTGAGAAAGTTTCGAACCCGTCACTACAATGGTATGAGCTCCTTCCTTACGTGGCCATGGCCTTCAACACCGAGAGCCTGGCGAAGTTTGTCGAGGCGCGCCAGCCTTGTTCTTGTTGGTAATCCCGAGGATTTAAGAGTCCCGGACGCCTGCTACTGAGAGGCGAACCATGCTCTCTTCCGTCGCCAACCTTACGGGCTCTACAGAACTCACACCACCAAGAAGGGCAACAACAGCTCGAATGCCAGGCTAGATCGAAAACGCACTTGGGAGCCTAGGCGTACCAGGCCCGATACTCCCCATCCACTTTCGTTGCGAGCCCTTCCGAGTATCGTAGGTCGTCGGACCTCGAACCAGCAGGGGTTTCAGAGCGCCTCAAGTTGGGGACAAGGCTTCCAAAATGACAGCTGCTGCTGTCGATTTGGGGCAGGGGTGATCTCGTCAACAAGAAAGCCGCAAGCTCGGCCCAGAGCAGAAAGCCACAGCGGAGCAACTATATACACGCAGTAAATCCAAACTGCTTTGCTTAAAATCCTCCATCCAAGGAAACTCGAACCCCAAAGCTCCATACTCCGAACTTCCTATGTAAGGACTGCAGCGCCCAAAACGTGGGTGCTGCAGAAGTCACCGCCGCGGTGTCCCGCTGCTCGGGCTGCGGCCGAAAGTCTTTGAGGGTTTGGCATTCAGACTTGCGGAGAGGCTTGCATGTCTTGTAAGCTTTGTGATTTTCAGTGGAGTCTTCGGGCTCGTAGTAGTTTTAGGTGCTCGGACGGATTTGGGTTTTCCAGGTTACTGACATTGTGGCATTGGGGATATATGCTACCGAGGCTAGCGCTCAGGAGTTGGAGTTGGAGAGTCCGGAAGGTATAGGCCGGCACTGCCAGTGTCTAATCTATGTGGTTGCGGCTCAACGGTATGTTCATCGGAGATTTTGAGTCGAGGCTCTGGCTGGCTTTCTGAGCTCATGGAAAGTTACATAAGGCTTTACGGCCTGTGCTTGCGCAGCAACCAACTGGAGTTCACCGTCCACTGCTCCCGATCCTTGTTTACGGGGTTTGGTGTTGGAGTTTTGGTCCGGGGTGTCGATTTGAGGATTTGATGGATGTCTTTGGCGGGCAGCTTAGCTTAACTCATAGTGACTTAGCATGCAACGAAGCTTGATGACGGGACCATAGACCCTGGACCCTGGAGTGTTGGTTCTTTGCGATCTTGGTTTCACTCGAAAGCCTATTGAACCCGAAGCCTGGGCCTGGGCCCTAAACCCTAAACCACCTCAACTTCACTCCCCACTCCTCTCCTAATCCTGCTGTACCCTCAGACATCTCCTGAAACCACATCCTGCCCGTCCCTTAACCCTGAACCATGGCTTTATTTGGCCCTTGGCCCTAAATCCAAACGTTGCCCAGGAGTGATCCTCTCCAATGCGAGATCTGCTGATCGGCTGGGGAGCCGTCCAGCAGCATAATTCCGAGCAGTTTTAGTATCGTCGAGTTTTTTCCAGTTTTGTGTCACGTGCTCGTAGTATCACTGGTCTGCTTTTGCTTGTTGCTGTGAGTATAATTTAGCTTATACTAGTTGCTGTCACTGCTAGTGTTGTTCCCCCCTCGCGCATGTCCCAGGCCTAGAGGCCCCAGGCCCTGCAGTCCCCTAGCAACATGACCGCAGCAGCTACTGTAAAGCATCAACGCTTCATGCACCCAGTTCTTGTTGTCCTTACACTATCTGCGATGATGGCACGCAACTAGCACCAACAAGACATGTCGGCAACTTCTCTGTATGACTCTCAGCAAAGTAGTACTCGTATTGCTATAAGTAGCAACAGTACCACCATAGTGAAGGCGCCATTAGGGTCACGGCGCTGCAGTTACGAACTACGATACATCCATGTAACTGTAGCTCGTGGGAGCTGACAGCTCTCATCATGATGGCTCTTGCTCGTGCGAAAGCGAGAACTGCTTGTTGTATTGGATGCCTTTTCGTTGAAGATGTGTCTGCAGCGATATCACAGAAAATAGCACCGAATCCAGCACCCTCGCCGAGTATCCAGTAACACGATCACAAGAAGATACACATATTCCGAAGTGTGCGCAGATTCTGTGCCTTTTGAGGCCTCGGCGGGTTGGAGAGCGCCGTCGAAGATCTCTTCACAGACTTGCCGAGGTTCTGAGATTTGATTGCCCTAGCTGGTCAATTGGAAAGCTCACTTCGTTCTGAAAGTCTTGCAGGTGCATAAGACAGCGCTTAAGGTCTCAGAGTTGCCGAGCTTTAATTGCTTTGCCGAGGGCAACCACCTCCGTGATCGATGGCCTTGCGAATGCAGCTAAGGCGCAAACTCTCAGCACATTGGACCACAGAGTGTATGTAGAAGCTCAACACAATCTGACCTATTCTCTCCAGAACACCCAGAAGTTGCAGAACCAAGTGCCAGACGCTCCTGGTGTTTTGCTCCGGTTTGCAGCAAGCTGCCGCTGGGTCAACTCGGGGGGAGAGGGCTTGGGGGAGACTCAGCCAAGGAAGTATCTTGCATACAGGATTTAGAAGAAAGAAGGTTGGGACTCTCTCAATCTAGTCTCCTGAACCTTCTCTGAGTCTCTGGGTCATCAGCTGATCTCCCGCTGGGAACGTAAGCATCTCAGAGTTTTCATTCTGGCTTCGGGACCATTGAAACCTTACTCAGTGGTGAGAACTGCACATGAACTTGAGCAGCAACGCAAGTGCGTGTGGTTGTGCGCTTCAGGGCTCAGAGCTTTGATAGGAATTCGGACCAGGCGAGACTATGGAGAAGGCAAGTTTGAAGCTCTTCAGCTAACTACTTTATTCATCAGTGCACGACTCTTGTTCGAGTTGCAGGTCTTGCTGGCGGCATCTCAGAATCCAGACTCGCCCGTGCACGGAAAGCCAGAAGCGCAGCTTGACTGCATAACCCAACTTCCAACTGCCAGGCAATAGTCACTTCCCGAAAAAGAACTCGCGCAACAAGCCTGCCTTACCTTGCCTGAGACACTTGATTCAACATCACACCGTGCATATTTTCAGTGACTATCTGTTCAGCTGCACCTAGGTTCTCGCGCCAGCACCTGGCCCGCACGAAGACAGACTTTGCTTCGTTGCGGAATGTGGTGCTTGGAGTTTATGGCTTTAGGTGGAAGCGAAGATCATCAATCATAACAATAATTCGAAGAAGTGAAAATTAGACGTGTAGTGTGGTGCCGGCTCCTTGGTTGGTTCCGAGTTCACAGTTTACAGAGTCATGGTCCAGGTCGACATGAGGATTTTGTGCAATGCGCAGTTGCAGCCGGTCTCAAAAGGTGAAGCAGCAAGATGGACTCAAGAGCAACACAAGCTGAAGTGCAGAGGCTGGTAGGGGACAACCTATTGAAATTGGAATAGGCAGTTCCTTTTCCTGGGCATGCGAAGCTTTACGCGAAGGTTCTGTAGGCCGTGGGCTCACCGAGTTCCAAGGCAGCTTCAGCCACCGGCCGGTGAGACTGCCATCGTCAGGACCGCCCTCTTGTTGTAAGGCATGTGGTGGTTCTTCGGTTGAGGTTGCTTGAGATCTCTAATCAGAAACCCTGGGATTGGCTCAATTGCCGGGTCAGAGGTGAGATGAGCATGACCAGGCTGGCTGTGTTGGAGCTTAGCCAGCTTAGCTGCTTCCCGAAGGCTGACGGTCTCCAGACTGCAGTGCCTGGAAATCCTGGCTGCTGGATTCTTCGGCTTCCTTCAGCGAGACTGGTACAGCAGGCTCCAAAGAAAGCATGTAGGATCCTTCACGTCCTTTGGGTTTCGAAGTCTGCATCCTCCCCATGATGAGCCCTGAGCCAGGCAGCCGGACGCCGCAGACCTGCCGGGCTTCAGCTTCGAGAAGCTGTGGCTGTACGACTGCAGGCCGTGATGTCGGGGCTTTAACATTCGGCTTCGAGAAGCTTTGTAGGGTTCTTTGGATGTGCTTCGTGGGTGTGTGGGGATACTTACACTGTTTTCGCCACCTTCACGGTACCTAGGTTTTCAGAGGATGTTAGTGTGCGATTATATTGGCTATCGGTTTTGGTTAGTAAGTAGTTTGAGTCGAGTTATTTGTGTCTCGTGGGATGAAATACGGCTTCATAGCTGCATGAATAAGGCACGCGAGGGCCGCACAAATTTAGAATATAGGGGAGTATCATTACGCTGCACCACACAGGAAGGTGCCAGAGACCGAACAGTGTGGCCCGTAGATATGTGCACTGCGAGAGCGAGGCCGAAAAATCGGTTGCAGGCCAAGCTCGCGGAAGGGCGAATGCAAGCTTGTGTTTAGGGGCGGTGCGTCTGGGCTGGAGTGACCAGACTTTGCGTGCAAGCATGCGCAAGGTGCGCGAGGGCGAAGCGCAATGGTTCTTAGCGTTGTCTTGGTGTTCTCATTGTTGCTCTTGCCGTTTGCTGAACCTTTTCTATTATGTTCATTTGCCATCACGGTCATCGTCAGCATATATCACTGCCATCATCAAGCTCACCACCACCACCACCACCACCATCGCCATCATTACCATGGTCATCATGATCGCCAGTGCGCTTGCTCAAGATGGGGCCCTCAGGATTCACATGGTTTTCTGACTTGTTTTCATAACGGATGTGACCCGCGTTACCATCGAGGCTCAGTGCTGAGGGTGTAGAACCCGACGCTGAACCCTAAACCCCAAATTGCCAAAATCGCACACACCTTCTCCAAATCGCCTACACTTTCACTGGGCTAGACCAGGAAATGGCATGGGAAAAACTTTGTGTTGATGGCCGTCCTGCTCTATTTCGCTCAGATGTCTCAGCAGAGCTCCGGCCCCAGTTTTCGCCTGATGTAAACTGAATAGTTGAGGATTTGGAACGGTGGGGTCTGGCTGGTGACTATGCTTCCACGCTTCAACCCCTAGCTCTTGTGTCATGGGTTGAAGCTGCTCGGATTGGTATGCGAGCGTTTCGTTCCTTGCACTTGACTCCCACTGCGCAAGATATGGCGATGACAGGAAGTCCAGTTCGAACCCAACCGTCTTCGCGGATTGTGTCAGGCACAGACTTCATGGACGAAGCGCTGGTTTTCAAGAGAAAGGTGGGGCAGCTTCCTTGCTGTCTCTGCTAAGTGACCGGGTTTCTGCAGCGCTGGAATAGTTTGCATTGTGTGGTCCGACGTCTTGCCGTGTGATGTCAAGGCCCACATGCCTGTAGGTTGAGAGTTTAACCGTTAAGCTGTTCATTCCACATGGTTTTCTGGCAAGCTTACATGAATGCCTTGTCGAAGAATGCAGTTGGTGCAGTGCGGTGACTGGCATGTAGAGATACTCCGAACCCAGTGTTTGCAAGGCTTGCGGAGACCACCGAGTTGGTGACGAAGTCTTCTGCCCGGTGGAGATGCAGCAGGAGAACATGTGTTGCGCCGCCGTTGTGCTTCTTCGGATCACACATGGTACCCTTATCTGGTATTCTTATACACGGCAAAGGCAATGCTGCTGTGGTTGTGATTGTGTTTTAGTTGTTGTGGTCGGTTATGGTGCTGGTGCTGGTGCTGGTGGTGTTGTTTGTGGTGCTGGTGCTGGTGGTGTTGGTGCAGGTGGTGCAGGTGGTGCTGGTGGTGCTGGTGGCGC
>CAJNDV010035451.1:11922-26012 GCA_905221635.1 Symbiodinium sp. CCMP2456
TGGTAGTGGTGGTGGTGGTGGTGGGTTGGTGTCGTCGTTGCTGTTGCTGTTGCTGTTGCTGTTGCTGTTGCTGTTGCTGTTGCTGTTGCTGCTGCTGCTGCTGCTGCTGCTGCTGCTGCTGCTGCTGCTGCTGCTGCCGCTGCAGTTGCTGCTGCAGTTGCTGCTGCTGTTGCTGTTGCTGTTGCTGTTGTGGTTGTTGTTCTTTGACAGTCCTGAGCAGCATGGGTTTCGCAGGCTCCTTGGAACCAGTTTGATCCACCGGTCCTCATTACGTCTGAGGTGGATCGAACTGTTTCCAAGGTGCTGCCCAGGACTGTCTCACCTCATTACGTCTAAGTCACGCCTTGTTGGAACTGAGAACATACTGAGAGTATTAAATGCCCATCGCAAGCATCACACCACCCCATGCTAGTCTCTTGCATCCAACAAAGCCCCGTAGGCTCACCAACATCATTGCTAGCTGGTGGAAGACCCAACCAGGGGAGAGTCTGCAAAATATCTCTCACCCCACTCAACAAGATTGACTTCACAACTCTTTCACGTTTCCATCCTCGCAACCGTCGTAATTACAGTTTTAGTCAATACTCGACAGAACCATCCGATGTTGATCCGAATGTGAGCATCCCGCCCACCCCCGCCCCCTCCACTGAATACCCGTGGTGCTCTCACATGGACTTGTATTGTTGCTACTGCGCCCAGACTTCGAATGTGCGCCTGATTTCTAACCTTGTAGGCCCTATATAATATATAGACACCGCAATCAGCGTCCCAGCTTTCCATCAATGCCTGAGCTGGGACCTCCCCGCACAGATCCGTTTACCATTGGCTTCGGGCTCGGGGTTTTGTCGTCCTTTCCGGCTGGGCTAGAGGACGGGAGCCTGCTACGACTAGCTTTCCCGGGCTGTTCGACCTTGTTGCCACTTGTTGCCCTGTTCCATTCGAGGACGGTGTATCCATCCACGGATTCGACGGAAGCCTGCCTTGCATCCAAGCCGTTCGTGTTACCTGTGGGCGCACAAAGTCGGTCATTCAAGATGGTGGGCAGAAGGGTGCCTACTTTGCCTCCGCCAAGCCGCAGGCCCGAACGATTTGCAAGCAGACTTTGCGAATCAATACCTCGGTGGCGGAGTTCTGAGCGGAGGCCACCGCACTCTCGACTTGACCACAATGCCTGACATGTTCTCCGCCATGGGCATGCAGGCAGCTTTAGCGCTCGTGCTTGATGATTTCTTTGTCCAGGTGGGACACAAGAGGAGTGTATGTTCGTGGAGTTCCCGGAATTGCTTGCAAGCATCTATCTCGTTGAGCCGCTTGCCTGACATTCTTTCTATCAGATCGGCGTTCGATGAGCACGTATCCCTTCGTTGGCATTTCATGTGTGCAGGCATTCGCCCTGTGCAGGAGGATGTTGCCACATGAGGCCGTGGAAATGGTCGGCGCGAGGACGCCAGCCAGCTTCGGAAGTACAATAGGGTATGGTAGGTGTGTATATTAATTGAATAAATGTAAATGTGTGTGCATATATATATATATCTACATATATATATATATATTCATTTGTTTTTTGATATATATATATATATATATATCGGTCGTATATAGGAAGCTCAGTTGCATCCCTGCGCTCCGGACACGCACGTCGGAGTCATCCGCTTTGCTGCTGCCAACCGCGTGCCTCAAGCTTTTCGGTACCTGAAGTCCTGAAGTGTTTGCCAACTCCGAAGCTTGCTCCTGCCACCTGAATGTAGCTGGTTGTATTTAGGTCAGTTGTGCAGATGTGTATGGTTGGCAGGAAGTTCGTTGAGCACAACATGGGCACAGGAAGGCATACGAAGAGAGAGGAGCAATTCTGCAGAGCTGCGGCAACTATCGGACCGCCGATTGTGGCAGCAGCCTTCCTGCATCGGTGGCAGACCTTCTCACAGACTTAAAGTGGTTTGCCTTCAAGCATTGGCCGGCTCAAGACGCAGCCTGCAGTTCCCGAAGTATTACTTAGTATAGAACGCTACAAAGTCGCATGCTTAGGTCATTTGGAGCGGAAGACCTGCCATGCAACGCATAGGTCAGTAGTTGGAATCTGCAGTGCTCAGATTGCGACTGGACCACGTATCCAAGGTAGCTCTGGACGCCCTCAGCCCCCCGGCTGGAGACACTATGTATTTTTTTTGGACCTGCGGCAGACCGAAAACTTATGTCACCGTAATGGACAGGTAGAGGCCGGCGTTACAGGTAGCTGCGTGGCTGAGACGTCTGAAACCCAGGCACTGCATGCCTGGATTCCGTGACATTTCAGCTATGCCTTGCTGCATGTCAAGGTTATCGGAGAAAGCCAGGATACTTCCAGTATGCTGGCGAGCAAATACAACGAGAACTCCAGACTCTTGGATACAAGGAGACACAGAGCGAGGGAGAGAAAGACAGAGAGAGAGATTCGTTTGCCTATGGGCCAGGTCTGTTTCGGAGTGGGAGACAAAAAGCAGAGACTAAGTCAGGTGTTGTCACTAGTAGCAGTGAGAGTATTTGAAACTTAGGCTTGGATGAGCACCTGAGACTACACTGGGCATCGGAAAGTCATGGCCGGCGACCTCGCCCTGACAAAGCGGTGACACAACGATCTGCCGCAGAAGACCCTCCGAAAATCTAGAATGACAAAAATCACTACTTCAGTGGGGGCGGGCTACCACCCTTTCTTTGGGTGTACCTGCTCTAAACCATCCGGGCGGGGATCCCCGGGTGCCCAATGCTTTTGGTGGGCGGCCGGCCAGATGTTTACACAGGTCGCGAGGGGCAGGTTGTTTGCTGGAAAGCCAGGCTTCTTGTCGAGCAGTCGCCAGGACCCACAACCCGACACCAATCCATGTCATCTGGTTTGGGGGTGAACCCCAAACCCTTGTTATTTTAGTTCTGCTACACCATACCCCAAAGCCTGGTTCTGATAATCAGCAAGGCCACTAGATTAGATCCCGTTGTCTCAGGAAGTGCTGCTCGGCGCTGGCGCCAGATGTTGGCACGGGACGAAGGAGCCCTCGCAGCAAACCAGGCAGCCAGACACTATGCCAGTAGAATAAGACTCGCAACATACGAGCATCAGCGGTATCATGGATGACAAGAGCAGAGCCAGCCAGTTACTTAGTTGCAACAGTGGAAGTAGTGACGTAGAACTGGCAGATCCGCTGGTGTAAAAGATGGTAAAAGTCTTGGTTGGTTTTGGTTGCTGGGCTTCGATAGAAGACAAGCAGCTCCCTTGCAGGAAGTTCGTGACGGGGCTCTGGGGCTGCGGAGCCTTCGGAGGCGATTCGGAGCTCAAGTTCGTGGTCCAGTGGCCTCTTGACTCGCACCGACTCTATCAAAACCAGAGGCGTGATGATGATGATGGTGATGATGATGATGATGCTGATGATGCTGATGATAATGAGGATGAGGAGGAGGATGGTGATGAACCACAGTAGACTTCTATGGAGTACTGGTAGCTATGAGTGTCATTGTAGCTGTGTTCATGGATTCTCACCAAGCCCATGGCTTCCTCCTGTCCTCCTCGGGGTTTGATCTGCATCATCAGCCATTAGTTCTTGTAACAGGCCCTTTCAAGCCGGCATGGGCAAGTTGTATAGGGCAGGCAAATTTTCGGCCATGGAGTGAAATGCAAGCAGCTCACGGATATCTCTGCAATTGGTGTTGGGCATGAAGGTTCATGAGCTTGCTTCCACATTATTGAAGGCGCTATAGACCTGCAGTGGCAGACGTAGAGCAGTGCGGTGTCGAGTTCCGTGCAAGCTGAGGTTAGATGAGCACACCGCAAGTAAGACATAACGTGACATACAGCTTAGCAGTGCTTAGCAGTCTAAGTCGTCAACGCACCAACAGTATCCAACAGTCCCCTCTTCGGCGGCACAGTACTTTTATCAGCCGGAGTTCTCTGCCAGACCAACATAAAGTCTTGAAACAGAGAGAGAGAGAGAGAGAGAGAAGTCGCGCCCCGGCAAGGGGACGGGCACCCACGTTGTCTCTACCCGCCGCGAGGGATAAGATGCAAGTGGGGCACCACGCTCCGAAAACGTCATGGAGCGTGTAAAATCTTGAAAGACGCCTGTGTTGAAGCGAACTACACTTCCAAGGATGAGCTGCTCACTGACGCCGTCGGTCGAAAGCATGGCCGTGGCCTCAAGGAACACATCCACTCCTGGTAGTTAGTTTCAAGTGTATTTGGTTGGTTTGGGTCAGCTAAAAGGACCTAGACGTTTGAGCACAGGTAGGGGAGTGTTTCGATTTGATGGCCGCAGAGCGGTGCCAGCATGTGCTCCGAACTTGCACTTGCACTTATCCTGTGACTCTCTGTACCGGGAGGTCTTCTGCCCATTTGATCAACAAAGACACCTCACCGGGGCTGGCTTACCAGAACTGCTGACCACATTGACGGGGAAGGTGCAAGTGAAGAACCCCAGCTTATTTATGATCGGCTATGCATAAAAGCATACATACACTGGGTAGTACTGATAGAGAAATGCGGACGTTTCTTGAAAGGCCATTCACTTTCATCTCTTGCAAACGATTGCGGTGGTTTCGGGTCAGGCATCCATTTTGGACAGCATTGGCGGGGCTGACTCGCCCATCCCCCTCTGCTTTGCAGGTCTCGTGCTGAAAGCCTCGCCCGTATGGATAAGCCCCTCAACCAGAGCGTTCCTTTTCGAAGAAGTTGTAGAGCCCGTAAAGGCCCATGCCCCGAAGCCACAAACTCTCGGCCCCATGCCCGAAGGTTGGAAGTGTTGAGGCCATAGGACCCCTTCTTTCTCATGTCGCTTACACTAGAAGTTGAAGTTCTCGCTGGCAGGGCAACTGCTGCAAAGCCAGACTAGTATGAACAGGTCGAGTCCGCTTCTGCTTCTCGGTTTGCGACCCTTGTTAGTGTGACTACAAACCGTGCGGCCTCATAGCCACACGTTCACAGTCAAGCCGACGGGAGTTTGACTGCTCCTTGTCCGCATCTCGTGTCTGTTGAATCTAGCGCAGTATGTTGCGGTCCCAATCCCCAAGCCCTCAATCCTTCCAAGGACTGTCCTTGAATGTCTCGCTTCTTGGCTGAAGCAGCCCTTGTCGTTGCATATCGCTGCATCGACGTGACTTGAGGTTAATGATGCAGACTATTCTTCATCAAGAGGTTCGGCAGCAAGAAGGAAGGCCTCAAAATTGTTGTAGAGGTTTATGTGCCACTGTATCTACACGAGTTGCTCGACTGTTGACACGCTACCAGATGTACCCAGGAAATACATTCCGTTACTTGCTGGAGAAGCTCAAGCAACGGAATGGTTCGCCTTGATGCCAAAACCCAGCGCACTCGTCCCTGGGCTGTCTTTGGCCGGCACAAAGTAGACCTGGCGGCTTTGCAGAGCATAGAGTTGGGGTCACACAGAAGTGTGACATACTGCGGCGGGTTTTTGTGCTCTAGAGTGCGATGCCATGATCACAACATCTCAAACCCGAGGAGATGTTCGCTGCAGAGCAAACAGGAAGCTCGCCTTGTCACGTGTAAAAAAAGTCGAGACCTCCTTGTTGCGTTATGCCTCGGAGATCTTCGGGCCAGTTGAAAGCTTTAAGGCAAAGCCAGCGCTTATCCCTGCCAGCCCTTGCATGTCTAGTGCAGATCACGTGCTTTGCGTTCTTCCTGCAGTGGATCGCAGCTGCGTCGGTTTTCCGCATGGCCATGGCTAGAGCAGATGGCCGCCGGGTCGACTTCTGCTTCGGGGAGTCCTTGAGCTGCTTGACGGCTTCTTCAAAGCCGGAAGAGACTAGGTTCTTGTTGAGGGCTTTGATTAAAGTTACCATAATATCCATAATAGGGATCTGTAATAAATCACATGGTTTCCTTGTTATGGTAACCTGAACTATATAACTCTCGTAACACGAACCCAGGAGATCCTGGTTGAAGATTGGCCGCCGCCAACACTGCACAGCAGTTTGGACTCCAGTGCGACGGCTCGCAACGCAGGCGGTGAACATGACGCCTGTGAGGCGCCGGATTTGCCAGGTGAGCCAGTTAAAACAGCCATGGTCTATATAGACGTACGACATACGCGGAGCCTGTAGATGCAGAGAGATCTTCGAAGCCTGAAGCTGCCTGCCACACAGGGCACCGTTCCTTTTCGGAGAACCTGCTAGAGGGTCTGCTTGCCGGAAGGATTTCTCTGATGCGATCACGAGCACCAACCGGAACTTTCACAGCAGCCATTTAAAGGCGAATCAATCGAAGCCAGTGTGTCTGTCCCTGCTGGGAGGAAGCTGCTGCGATCTTCAACTCATTCTACTCCTTGACGGGTCCGGAGGACTGCTTCGGTTTAAATCGTGCCAGGTGCATGGACACATGCTCACGCGCACACTGCTGCACACAACACCACACACACAGAGACACCTGCGCAGCGCACTTACTGTGAGCTTTTGTTGACACTTGCTGACTTTAACTTGTGCCTTGTGTTTTCCATAGAGCAACGAACATCTCCCAATCTTCACGGACAGTCCGCGGACCTTTGGAGGACATGGAGCCATTGAGTCGCCCACTTGAGCCCAGACGATTTCTTCACGAGAAGCACTTGGATGCTTTGGAGAAAATCCGCAAGGACAGCTCTGGTCTCGAGTGTGCTATACGTTAGTTAGATCGGTGAGATCATTCACTTACAATCCCGTTTATGACTATATAGCAAAACACAGCCAAACCCCTACTCGAATTAACCCTCAAGGCTCCTGTATTGCGTGCGCATGTCCTGCGCACATGACCCACACGATCGGATGTTTCCTATGGTCACAGAAATCCATCAATGAGCAGTCCGTCAGGCAATTGAGCTTTCTCCACACCGGCTGCGTTTTGCTGTCAATTGGCGGCGTTCCATGGAGTATGACGCTGGACCGGGAGACGTGGCAGCAGGACTGATCACGCTGCCTAGAGATGCATGCCATTGGAAAGTGAAGGGTCCAAAACAGGACCGATCTGTCGTGGTGAGTATTTAGGAAAGTTGGATTTACGGTTGAGGCTCAGTCTTCCTATAAGGGCTCATGGCGCACCGTCGTGGGCAAACGGCGAACCGAATCCCTCTAAATGCCATGTTTCATCACACTCCTAGACCTTCCGACCAGCAATTGACATGCTGCCGCTTCAGTTGCCCAGTCAGAAGATGTTCTGACAGCACCAAGTCGAAGAGTCGCAGTGGTCAGCGTGAGCCACATTGAGCAGCTTCAGGATCAGGGCTTTCTGCATGAAGAGACCCTGGATGAGGGGGGCTTTCTGAAGAAGCTCAAGTCCATGCACTTTTGCAGATTTACCCTGTGGCTGCCACGAGCAGCACTTTTGCAAATAGTTCCGTCTCCTACCATGAAAACACTCCCTCCCACGCAAGGAACAGGCACAACTGGAGATGTGACATAATCGCTTAGAGTCAAGACTTAGACTTAGACATTAGAGACCTAGTCCCACTCACGATAGCAAAATCATGAGTCAGACCATCAGCCGTATCATACCATGGATAAGTTGAGGCTCGCGCTCAAGAATAAACCTGCAGCGCTTAAATCCAAACCAAAATTCAACCCTGTAGCTACAGTGCGAGACGGAGCAATATCTTAAAGATGAGGGTCGTCTCCCAATATGTAAAGGGGGAAGCGATGAACTGCGAGTAGGATGCTTGCACGATTGCTGTCGCAACTTCCCCTTTGTGTGGCCCATGAATGAATGTCGGTGAGTGACATTCTGTTACTGGCGTGCCTGAAGCTGTCAGAAATGTCCCGTGAGCTTTGGTCTATAAACTTGAGGTTTCGATGTTGAATCTATGTAGTATATACTTATATGTGTGTATCGGCGTAGGTCGGTCGGTAGGTAGGTGGGTAGGTCGGTCGGTGGGTGGGTGGGTAGGTCAGCTCCGACGTTTCATCATCTGCTCTCACAAAGCTAGTTCTCCCGACATAGCTCCGCCAGAGCCCATGCCGCTGACAACCTGTAAGCCAGGCCGACTATTTTGGCATATTTTAGTAGTTGTGGCGGCTGTGCGATCGGATGCAAATCCTGCCAACCTTCCTGTTTCTAAAGCCTTAAGCTACCAGCACTCGTGGATCTGTCAACATACAAACCGCTTGACGTTCAACCCTTTAACATGGAGTTTGTGGTTGTGCAAGTTCCTATTGCTGCATCCGATCGGCGTCGGAAAATCAGCCACCTGCAACAATGACGGGTTAGTAGTCGGTCAGGAGACAGCTGAGCACAGCATGGATTCATCCTTTTGTGGTCGTAGCTTCGCTCGTTGTTTTTTATTTCAGCATGTTGAGTTTTAGCTGTTTCCCTGGCCTTTGTAAAAGGAAGCCATCCTTGACTGTCATCTTCAATGCTCTTCGTTTCAAGCAGAACAACCTCACATAGTGAAGCGGGTCCTGGACTTCGACACTGCCATTGATGAGCCAGGCTTAGGCCCACCTGCTTCAGGCCTATGTCCCTGGCCTCTCCAAAAATCCAGCTTATTTGCTCAGCCTGAGTGCTCATCCACGGCAGTGTTTCTGGAGATGAAAGTGGCTTCTCTTCAATATTGGTCTGTTCATGTGGAATCTTCCTCTGCAGGCCACAGAATTTTTTTCCTGAGTAGCACCGGGAAGCTACGGTGCTCAGCGCCCGTCTCATCCATCTGTACAGCCCATGTGTGACGCACTCTGACTCTCGGGTTGGACGATACCATGAGCCATGTACAAAAACAGCACGCCTGTCCGTCTGTATGTATGTATGGAATGTAATGTCATGTCATGTCATGCAGTGCTGTGTCATGTACATGCTCGCCTACTGCGGGTCGCAGTTTTTCTAATTTTCTAACAACAACACCTTGACACAACCACTTCATACACCAGCTGGTCAAACAAACCACATGTCGTCCTTCTTGCAACTTCTAAGACCCGGAGTACTATTTGTTTTGGTGGAGCGGAACAGGAGCAGGACATGCCAGATACTCTGATCTCAGGAGCAACATATCTTGTGACTCGCAAAGTTCGTTTCACTCAGCTTGTTTGGAAAGGCCACATCTGCCCTGGATGCAGAATCAGAAGGCATTGTGCAGCAGGCCATCAGCTGAGACGAGAGTCAATTTTCTCTAAGGGAAGTACACGCAACATCACGTAACCCAGGCCTTGAACCAACTCATGGAGCAGCGAAGCGGACGAACCTTCATCGTCACTTGGCTTAATTAAGAGCTACACTGTTCGAGCATACGCTGTGTCCCCGCAACCTTATGTTGTAGGCTTTCCGCTAGTGCACACAACTTGGGGCAACATCCCATACTCCGTCTTGCTCTTTGAAGTCGGCCTGCCATTGCAGCACTGGGAGGTGTAGAGGCAGATCCGCAAGATCCGCAATCGCTGGCTGCTGGAAACCCGTAGGAAGACAGCGGTTTCACCTGAGGTGGTGGCTCACCGTTTGTCCACCGTCAAAGATGCAGATCGCATTGTGGGAGCCTGAGCTCCCATCCCGGCCCTTGGTCTCGAAGCGCCTTCTTGGACTTGGGGACTTGGAGGGATCCGGTGGGGAAGACTTTGCCCACGTTATTTGTTTTCGGATGTTCGGTGCATAGCAGAAGCATCAACCAGAAGTAGAACGCTTGCAAGGGTCCAGGCGAGTTGAGTACAGTAGCACCGGACAAGAGACCGATTTCATGCAACCTCGTTTCTCCGAGGTTGTTCTCAGCTCTGGCGAGTGCGTGGAGACGGGGAGTCACGAGGAACTGCTGGCGAAGGGCCAGGCCGCACCGCAAGGATGCTATCGTAGGACCGTCTCTTGATGTCTCACATGCTTTCAATCAGTGAGTCTACCTAAACCCTAAACCCTAAACCCTAAACCCTAAACCCCTAAACTCTAAACCCTAAACCCTAAACCTAGCTCATTATTCTTTGTTCATGTGGTCTAATAGGGCCCTTCAGGCCCCCCCTGCCCTGACCATTGCCGGAAGGATTGATATGTTGCCCGTGACCCCCTTGACCTTGGTTCGGTAGACTGGGGGCTTGGGTTGGCTTGTGGTCTGAAACTTTGCCTAAGTTGGAGGGGATTGAGGGGTCCGAGAGGGTCTGGCTGTGGGTGGCTTTGACTAATTTGGAAAGGAATTGGGGGGTCCGAGAGGTTTGGCTGGGCAGCAGTAGAAGGGTTTAGGAGCGTACTGTTCAGTGGGTTTCGGTGCTTAAGAAGAAGGGTTTCGGAGGGTTCCGTGGGTGTCGGTCGGTGCTTAAGTAGAAGGGCTTAGGAGGGCGTGGTAGGTTTTTTATTGGAGGGTGCAGTGGTTGAGAGTTTGGGGTTACGGGGGAATTCAGGGTTTAGGCTTAAGGGGG
This sequence comes from Symbiodinium sp. CCMP2456, assembly GCA_905221635.1. Classification (NCBI taxonomy): domain Eukaryota; class Dinophyceae; order Suessiales; family Symbiodiniaceae; genus Symbiodinium; species Symbiodinium sp. CCMP2456. The sequence continues at coordinate 22,255 of CAJNDV010035451.1, forward strand.
GTTTCGGGTTTAGGAGAGCTTCGGGCTTCAGGGCCAAGGTGTTAGGGTTTGGAGGGGGGCTTAGGTCGGGCTTCAAAGAATAAGATTGTGGGTGCCTTAAACGACCGTTAGCAGAAAGGAAGCAACGCAATAAACAAGCATCCGCCAGCCCAAAATGCATTGAAGAGACCCCCCAAATTTTGGGTAGCAGCTGGAAGAAGACAGCACATCATAGAGGCCCGCCGGTTCAATCGAGCCTCCACATTACAGCACCTCGATCTCAGTCGTAGGCCAGCACGTTCTCCGATGCTACCGGATTGATCCTGTAATTTTGGGCTCCTCGCGGCAGGTGTACAAGGACCTGGTCCAACGTCAGCTTGAGAGGACCTGAGTGTACTCGGCCTGGCTGCACAGGGCCAGGGCGGCCGTGACTCAGCGAAGCGTGTAGATAATGAGGTTTAAGCTCTCACTGCCAGGCATGCTTGGGTTCATTTTCGAGAGACACCCCTTTGCGGGTGTTTCTTCTTTGCCAGCGGAGTGTTGTCAAGCTCCGGACTGCTCAGGGGAGGGTTGCAGTTCACACTCGACCCAATAAGGTAAGGTAGGGCCTAGTGACGAAGACTTTTCTTGCGAGTTAGGTACGGTGCCTTTGGTTTAGTAGATGCTCTCGTGCAGCAGGATTGATTGGATCTCTGATTTTCCTTCGCAGGCAGGCACCACAAAGTTTGCACGCAGGCCTGTGTTACCCTGCGAGATCACCGATGAATGACATACTTCTTGAGCACTACATCTACACAGAGCTACGATGTTGAGATGATCACGCATGAGACTGGTCCGTACAGGCGACGTCAGACCAACAGAACAGATGTAGTCCCTGGTGCAGATCTTGGGCAGAGGCCAAGCCAGCAAAGCTTGCTCAAACTTCAGCATGCCAGTGGCTTCTCTAGAATCCGCACTCTTGCATATAGAGTGCTTGTTTGTTTGTTTGCTTGCTTGTTTGTCTGTTTATGTGTTTGTTCGTTTGGCTGCTTGTATGTTCGTTCGCTGCCTGTCGATCTCTGCTGATTCGTTTGTATACTCAGGAACTCGTTTGTGTACGACCGAGTGAAGCATGTTGCTTACCGACTTTCTCGCACATCGGTCCAGTTTGCGTGGGTCAAGGAGTCCGTCGAGAGTAGTGTCGAGTGGGGGACAGATTGTGCCACTTTGCATGCATTCTATCTGGTGCCGCCGACACATGTGTCTACTTGATAGCTTGACTACTACTCAAGAAGCTGAGACCCCAAGGTGCCTCGTTCTCGAGCTGAAATCAGAACCCTACCGCGACTCTTAGTTGGATTCTAAAACCCGTTGTTGTTACTTCTCGTTGTTGTCACGCGCTCTGTTCGTGCCACTCATAAGGTTTGCGCAGGAACCTAAGCAGAGCATCAGAAGAACCTCTACTGCGGCCGTCGGCTCAACTTTGGGGAGTCACCTGTGGAGACGATCTCACGCACAGGCCCGATCTTTACAACTCTTATCGGCATTCTCAGGAACTGCTGGTGAAAGTTTAGGGTTTACAGCTACAGCGACCATGGATTTTGGCTCGGGCGCTGGGGTCATGTGTTGAGAGTGTCGGCTTGCAGCGACTCGGCTTTTGGGTGAGTGATTCTACGGATGACGCTTGAGCCTGCAGGTTGGAGGGTTGGTACATCGGGGTTTGAACTTGGCATCTTGTAGGTGCACGAGCATGCATGAGCTGGTACAGTCAGCTCAAACAGAACTTGTAAAGTAAAGACTGACAAAAACCAACACACGAGAAAAGGGTCGCTGCTGAAGTGTAACAGCAGCAGCAGGGGAGGAGAAGCCCACAACACCATCGTGGTGGCTCAGAACTGCTTTGACTGGCAATGCTCCGAATCCAAGTTCTGACATGTTTCAGGCGGGAGGAAAGCACGCAAAGGCTGCTGCGGTGGCAATGGAAAAGGGCGAGAAAGGAGAAGGCAAAGGCAGGTGCCGCGATACCACCCCATTTCTCTCAGTCGCTACATTTTACAGGTGTAGTCAGTGTAATTGTTGTGTACTGTCCTTGCAGTGCGTGGACTCATCGAGGCCAGACAAAGTTTCGGACAAGTACCAACCTGCATCCTGCTCTTGCATCCTGCTGTTTACGGCATCCTCCATCCTATTATTGGTGTTGTAGCCAGTCCCTGTGTGATGGTGGTGATTTTGCTGGTGCCGGTGTTGTCAGCTTTGGTGAGCTCGTGCAAGTCTGCAGTTAAGTCGTAGGAGGCCTTGTTGTTGTTGCTGCTGTTGCTGCGCCTCCCGTTTTCTTGACGTCACTGTTGCAGCTGTGGCTGTCATGACGAAATGGTCGTGACTGTCGACGACGTTGCATGACAGCTGCGTGCCTTCGTACGAGCTACAATTTGCACAGCAGTGCTCGCGTCACTTCAGTTGACCTGAGGGCTGATTCAGAGCACATGCTTGGCCTCCTCGGCCAAAGACCTTCCGGACCCCACTGAAGCTTAGCTCCCCATCCCAATCCCAAACCTCTATAACCCCGAACGTTGGAATTTCGCGCAACAAGTGCCGCAAGGCGGAGGCAAAGGTCGCAGACGGCCAGCCTCCCGCGGCCGGCCGAAGGCTTGTTGTACGGTTTTAGGGTTTAGAGGTTTAGGGTTTAGGGGTTTAGGGATTAGGGTCATGCGAGTAGTACTTAGGGCTTGATTGATTTGTTCCGACCGGAAAATGATGCGGAGTTAGCAATACCAAGAACTGCCAGATTCCCCGGCCGGTGCGATGCCGGATTTCTGTGAAATCTGGGTATTCTAGAAAGTGCAGCTCTACTTACCTACACATCCGTTGGACTCAGGAATACCCCGACCCAACTTACCTCCGCACTGTCTGCACCCACCGCTGAGCATTTGGTGAATATTGTTTCTTTGCCTCTTCACTTGTCTGGCGCTCTGTCTCCCTCGCACTTGCGTCGCTGCTCGCTTGTTATCGATAGATTCGGAAAAAACATATGCTTTCCGATATAGTTTATCATCGCATGTATCGATGCTTCGTGTCAGTGCGACTGCGTGAATGTGTGGCTTGCTCTGTATGGAAGCACGTCCCTGAAAATCTGTACAGCCCTTGAGCCCGATCCAAATCCAACCCAAAAGACGAGGAGCCCAGTTAACCCCTTACCCCAACAGGCCAAATGTGCCCTACAGTTACAGAAGCTGCAAGCCCTATAAGCCCGCAAACCCCAAGGATCCATGAACCCAGAGCCCTTGAATCCAAGCCCTGCAGACCCTGAACCCAAAACCCTAAACCCTTAAGCCCTCAAGCCGAGGCCCTGGAAACTCAAAGCCCCGTGAGCCCTCTTAATCCTAAGCCGCGATCCACGAGCCCTAACCCTTAAGCCCCAGAAGCCCTAGAAAACCTTAACCCCTAGACTTTAAACCCCAACTCTTAAAACCAGGGACACACTAGTAGGTCAATCACCCTGCTCCTTATAGGATTCGCTGTAATCCGTGCAAGCTTTGCACAGAAACCTAGTTCTACTAAACCCTAAACCCTACACCCTAAACCCTGAACCCTGAACCCTAAACCCTGAAACAGAGACGAGGAGGCCGAGCCGCCGAGCCCGCCCGTGCGCCGCAGCTCCTCGGCCCCCGGGAGACCTCGCGAGGAGCCCCCGATCCAGGCGGGGCTTGGATTTAGGATTTAGGGTTTAGGGTTTAGGGTTTAGGGTTTAGGGTTTAGGGTCTATAGGGTTTAGTATTACTCTATTGATCTTGATCGTTGTC